>CM053790.1:454939896-455199896 GCA_028749045.1 Cupressus sempervirens
AGCCAACCCCATTAAAGGTTACAATACATACTATTAAATGTGACCTTGATTAAAGGATTTCAATCACCCTATTAGGAGTGAGGCTTGTTAGAGGACTTTAAAAAATTCCATTAGAATGTCATCCAGTTAAAATATTTACTCATGATTGATAGGTCAACCTTAATTGAAAGGATTTATCTAGACTAATACATTTGTTAGAAAGTAACAACAAGACTTGATCTAATAATAAAACAACTGACTTATAGATTTTAGATCTCACATTTAGTTCTCTATTCTGCTTGTCATTCATTCCCCTTCATCTTTTATTTCTTTTTCACCCTTCAAGCCTTCACCTCCTTAAGCCTTTTCACTTAGTATGCCAATCACATATTCATTCCTTCAACCACCACATGAAGCAACACCTCTAAACTCATTCTCTTATTCACTCAGACTTTGCTTTTGGCCTTGTATCTACTTATATAGAGATTTTTGATCTTTTTATGCTTAATCAAAATCTTCCATTTTAGTGTTAGGTCAAATTCATTAAATCTTCCCATCTTTCCATTATGTTCCCTCTAGAAAATTATCTTACAGTCCTTTTTAGATTAGTCTCAAAATGATGTATCTTGAATTTTGTGCCACCAAATCATAAAACTTATTTTCAACACACTTCACACAATTAAGAAATTAACTTTTTTGGCTTAGATTTGTCAAATCTTCAATTAAACTCATTTTACTATCACTCAACAATAACATGTTTGCTTAGTAATAACTAACTATTGATGCTCAACCAACAGTAGGTTTTTTGGCACACACTAAGTCTCACTCAATCTATACTATCATCCTTTGATGCTCAGCACATATTACATTTTATTGACACTTAGTATATACCAAATGCTTGTTCATAACCATTTTTTTGCTCAGCCTAAACTAAATGCTCGACTTGCACTATTTGCTCAGTCAGTCTTGGCAGACATCTTCTTTTTGCTTAGTCTTCTTCTTATCTTTGCTTCAATATCCTTTCATTTTATCCTTAAGTAGATAAAAAATACACTATATCATCAAAGTTTTCTTTGGTCTTAGTGCTCCTTTTATACACCATATAACTCAACCTTTCTCTAGGTACTCTTGTTATCCTTTCTTTTCAAATCCTCTTCATCAATCAATCAAATGATAGCATTTTGACAAAAGTAAGCAATTTTCTTACCAATTGTCTTACCAACAAGTAGCAGGTTTGACATCAGTGATAAAATAATGATTGTTCTCATGATAGGTTTCAATAATCTCTCTCATTTCTATACTTCAAGAATCTTCTTATTCAATAATCTCCCTCTTTGGCATTGATGCAAACTAGTACTAACAACAATACCAAAAAGAAACTTAATATCTTTTATTGAAATTTCTCCCTCTATCAGTATGTGTCCTTCCTCTATATAGGTTATTATTTTCTTGGAAATCTCTCCTCTTCTTCTAATATTTAGTGTTAACTCTTCCTCTTTAACTCTCTCTCTTTATCTGATCTCTCCTTCTTTATCTAATCACTCCCTCTTTGACAAAAATGCCAAAGACTTGTCATCTATTCATGCACATATAACCAATTTAGGTTTCCTTGATAAGATTCTCCCTCTATCACCTTGCTTGTGACTATAAATCTTTTGTTTCAGTTTCTTACCTACTTTAGGTAGTTCCTAAAGTAAGATCCACTACATCAAGTTGTAAAGTATGCCATTCAATTTAGTTGATGTAGGGCACTATTCTTACTTCTTTAAGTACCTTTAGATAGGGTTATTACCCCAATCTTACCTCTAAGATATTCATGTTCATCCTTAGGTAAAGCCTTTGTGAATATATCATCTATCTTTTCCTTTTTATTCACATATCCCATTCCCACATCTTTTTCGTGAACCAATTCTCTCAAGTAATGATATTTGATGACAATGTTCTTTATCTCTGTGTGCATCATAGGAATATTAGATATATTTATAGCACATGTATTCTAATAGTAGAATACCACAGGTTCAATAATTTCTTCCTTCATCCCTTTGAGTAGTTGTTTTATCCATGGGTAAAAGCATAGATCTATGTCACCGTTTGTGATACAAAAACCTGTTTTGGTCAAATCTCATTTCTCTATCAAAACTCAATTTTTAAAAAAAACTAAAAATACCCTTTTATAGATTTCAGATTCAATATCATCATTATATAAATTTTTGAGTGTTTTGATTAGTTATAATATGCTATAATCTAAAAATATTATAAGTCAATATTTCAACATTTTAGAAGATGCTCTCTAGAAAAATGAAAAAAATAGTAAATCATATCAAAAAAATTTAAAAATATATATTTATCACTAGAGGAGAGAATCCTCTTCATGAATATGTAATTTTTTTTCAAGAAGGTATAGATTTGATAGGGAAGTTTTGACGGGAGGAAAAAATAGTTGGATTCTGACAAGGTCGAACTTGAGTACTTATAATAAAGAAAATATACATCAAAAATAATTATTTCTTTTTTTGTGCACTAGCTATACATGTCATCTATAAAATATTTTCAAATCATAACAAAAAAAGATGATTTGCACATACTTGTTTGACGGGAACTACATCCTATATTTTTTACAATTAAAAAAGGGACTTCAAAATAAAATAAAATGAATAAATTCTTAGTCAAAAAAATAATAAAAATTATAGGCATAAAATTCATACAATTCTACACATTTCATCAGTTTACATCATCTTCATATTTTAAACACAAATACCATTTTTTTTGTCATTAATGTTGAACTGTCACATTCTGATATCACTTTTCTTTATAAAAGGTGACACAAGTTTGTGCTTTTACCCCCATACCACGTTTGTACAATTCACTATAGCAGCCACATATTCAACTTCAATAGTAGATTGTGAAATACAATTTTTTTTCTTGCTAGTCTAGGAGACTAATCTTTTTCCTAAGAAAAATGCTCCACCACTTGTACTTTTCCTATCATTAATGTTTATATCCCATTCAGCATTAGTATAGGCTCTCAAGTTAGAGTTGTCATTCTTCTTGTAGTATAGACCATACTCCTCTATGCCTTTCAAGTATCTCATAATCTTTTTAACAACCATTAAGTAATTCTCCTTAAGATTTGAAGAAAATCTTGCAATAATGCCAATAGTTAGTGTAATATCAGGTCTACTATGAACTACATATTGCAATTTTCCAATCATAGACCTGTACAATGTTTGATTTACCTTAGTAGAATCATTAGTTTTTTAGAGTTTCTACCCTTTGACCATGGGAGTACTAAATGGTCTTGAATCTTCCATACTAAAATTCTTCAAGATTTTCTTTACATACTTGGACTAAGTAATGTAAATACCATATTTCATCTAATATACGTGTAATCCAACAAAGAAATTTATTTATTCAAGTGTAGACATCTCAAATTCTTTCTTCATTTCATTTGCAAATGTCTTACACAATCCATTTTGTCCTTCAAATATGATATCATCAACAAATATTTTAGCTAGTAAGATTCCTTTACCTCTTATCTTCAAGTATAGATTATTATCATCAGTCTTTTAAAAATCAATCTTCACAAGATAATTGTGCAGTCTTTCATACCATGCTCTACGAGCTTTCTTTAAAGCATATAAATCTTTGTGCAATCTATATACCATTTTTTTGTTGTTTGGATCAAAAAATCCTTCAGTTTGTTCAATGTAAACCTCTTCTTCTAGTATACCATTCAAAAAAATGTATTTAACATCCATTTGATAAACTTTGAATCCTTTATAACAAGAGTAAGCAAGCAGAGCTCTTACTCCTTCCAATCTTGCAACTGGGAAAATGTCTCTCCATAATCAATTCCCTCTTCTTGTGCATAACCTTTTCAAACTAGCCTTGCCTTAATCCTTGTTATTTCCCCATTCTCATCTAACTTGTTTCTAAATACCCACTTTGTTCCAATAATATTCTTGTTCTCTAGTCTTGGTACTAGTGTCTAGGTTTTGTTCTTCTCAATCTGAACAATTTCCTCATTCATGGATTGAATCCAGTCTTCATTCTCTAGTGCATACTTCACTATTTTAGGTTCATGCATGATTAACAAACATGTGCCATTCCTTAATATATTCCTTATCATTGGTCCATCTTATTTTCCTCTAATGATTTGTTCAATGGGGTGATGTCTCTTGACATATTTTGATCATTTGGGCTCTTTTCTTCTTTCTTCAATAATAGGTCATTCATGAAATTCAATTTCAAGTTCACTGTGTACTTCTATGTTAGGTAACTTGGCATTCCTTTCATGCAAATTGATCTCAGCATCTAAATGTGTCTAATCTCTTGAATGTAACTCAGTTCCTGAATGCAACTCGACATCCATTGTATGTGACTCAATAGTCACTGATTCTTTTTTATTAGAAGCTTAGATCTCAGAATCATCAGTATTAGAAGACATGCCTATAGAGCATTACATAAAGATTTTGTAATTTTTTAGGTTCCTTCTTTTGGTCATCTTAATGTATTTCTACATATTTATCAAATTTTACATTTGCAACTTCCACAACTTTGTTAGTGTTGGTATTTAAACACTTATAATCTTTACTTCTTATGAAATTTCTTAGGAATATACCTTCTTCACTTTTTGCATCAAATTTTCCATTTATGTTGCCCTTCAGAATGTAACACTTGCTTCCAAATACTTTAAAATATTTTGCATTGGGTGAGTATCCATACTATAATTCAAAAGGTGGGGAAGTTGTACCTTTTTTGACTTGTACTTAGTTCAAGGCATAGATAGTTGTACTGACAGCTTTGCTCCATTATTTCAAAGCAACATTCTTTTCCATCATCAATGTTCTAGCACAATCCATCATAGATTTTTTTCTCTTTTTAGCTATCCACTTTTGTGGAGGGGTCCTTGGTGCAAAATTTTGTCTTTTAATTTCTCTATCATTGCAAAAATTGTTGAGTTCATTTGATGTAAACTCTCCACCTCTATTAGATCTCAGACATTTTATGATTTTACCAATTTATTTTTTCTTCTTTTGCAAGATACCACTTAAAATTTTAAAAAGAATCATATTTTTCTCTCAAAAACATCATTGTCATCATTATAGAGTAATCATCAAAAAATAAAATAAAATACTTGTCACCTTTGTAGATTTTCACATCAATTGGTTCACATAGATCAATATGAACTAATTCCAAAATTTATTTTGAAGTATGAGTCTTACTTTTAAAAATAGACTTTGTCATTTTGCCTAACTAACATTGTTTGCAAATCACATTATTAGGTTTCTTCAATTTTGGCAAACCTCTAACTATTTTCATCTTATTGATACTAACCAAATTGTCAATATTTACATGACATAACCTTTTGTGCCATAGCCACACATCATCAAATTTTACAATAGGACAAGTGGCCTCATTCATGTCAAGATAAAATAGGTTACCTCTTCTCTAATCACCACTTCCAATGAGTTCTCCATCAATGTCATAGATCTTAGCCTTTCTATTATCAAATTCAACTTTGCATCCAGAACTATTCAATTAAGACACACACAACATATTATAATTTAGTCCTTCCACATTGTAAACATTCTCACACATGGCCTTTTCTATCAATGTTATTGATCCTTTTCCTTTTATCAGAGAGGGTTCATTATTACCAAATCTAACATTATTTCCATTGTAATTCACAAGGGTAATGAACTTACTTTGTTTCTAATCATGTGATGAGGACATCCACTATCAATGATCCATTTATCACTTTTTTTCTCATAATATACAATGTAGTTGCCTCATCTTCATCAAAATCATCTTTCATAGAAATATAAACAACTTCATCATCATGATCAACAAATTCATCATTAGATTCTTCTTCAACAACATCGCAATCTTTCTTTCCCTTTTCTTTATAGCCTTTGTTACTTTGATCTTTCCTACCTCTATATTCATCTTCATTTCTATTGTTTGTCTTCTCATAACACCTTGTTGCAATATGACCAACTTCATTACAATTAAAATATATGATGGGTAGCTTACCTTTGTATTTTCCTTTTCCTCTGTGAAACTTCCTACCCAACAGTGCTTCAAGATCTTCATCATATGATTCACTATCACTAGCAACATATTTGACCTTTTTTTCTGTTATCTTTAGTTTCTTTAAGTGTCAACTTAGCTTTGAAGAAAATTCAATATTCTCATATTTGAAATTATCAAAATTTCAATGTTCAAAAGTAGTGAGTCTACCAACCAAGCCTTCAAGGGTAAGATCACTACCAAGAGTACACCTCAATTCTTATATAGCAGAGACTCTAATAGCATAGATAGGCAACAGGGTTCTCAATACTTTGTTGATCATAGTCTCATCTTCAATCTTTCCATCTAATCCTTTGATTGCATTTATAACATCTTTAATTCTTTCACAATACTAAATTATAGTTTCACCTTCTTGAATTTTCATATCATCAAATTTTCTTCTTAGACTTTATGCCTTGGCTCTCAGAACATTCTTATCTCCTCCATAGATCTCTTTGGAAATATTATATTATTTGATGTCTTCAAACTCTAAATATCTCAGGGCAGATGCAATCTATAACATTTCTTGATTGTGTTCTTTCTTTTCTTTAAGTTGTTTAGCAATAAGGGATCCAAGCACTTCAACATATTTGATGGTTATAGTTGACTGTTCATAATCTCCAAGTCCTCTTAGATGTAGCCTCATAAAACTTTTCCATGCAGGAAAGTTTTCCTTGTTTAGCTTGGGCACCTCCTTTCTATACATCTTGAGCTTTAGCTACAAGTACCATCAAGTTGTTTCCTCACAAGCACCAAGAGCTCTAATACCAATTGTTGGAATAATTTAGAATAATTAAGAGGGGGGTGAATCAGTAATAAAAGGTCTATACGTACAAATAAAAAAATTTAGTACTCAACAAATATATGTGCATGCATTGATTAGATTATCCAATATCTCAAACCTTAGTATATCATTTTCCTAGGTCAAATAAACTTTGCAAAAATGTAGACATGAAACAAAAAAAATTCAATTACACAATTTGACACAAGGATTTAATGTGGAAACCCAATTTGGGAAAAAAATAGCATTAACATGCTACCAATTTTCACTCTTCTAAGCTGATCCCTATGAGGAGCCAACCTTATTAAAGGTTACAATACACATTGTTAAATGTGACCTTGACTAAAGGTTTTCAATCACCCTATTAGGAGTGAGCCTTGTTAAAGGACTTTAAAAAATTCCATTAAAATTTCACCTAGTTAAAGGATTTACTCATGATTGTTAGGTCAACCTTAATACAAAGGATTTATCCAGACTGATACAATTATTAGAAAGTAATAGCGGGACTTGATTTGATAATAAAATAACTCACTTGCAAATTTCAAATCTCAAATTCAGTTCTCCATTCTTCTTGACATTCATTCCCCTTTTTCTTTTATTTCTTGTTCAACCTTCAAGCCTTCACCTCCTTAAGCCTTTTTTCTTAGTATGCCAACTACATATTCATTCCTTTGACCATCACATGAAGAAATACCTCTAGACTCCTTCTCTTGTTCACTCGCACTTTGCTTCTAGTCTTCTATCTCCTTATATAGAGAATTTTGATCTTTTTCTACTTAATCACAATTGTTCATTTTAGGGTTAGGTTAGATTCATTGAATCTTCCCATCTTTCTATTATGTTCCCTCTAGAAATTGATCTCAATTTTTTTTTGACAAATGAGTGCCCACACACTTAAATCATTTACTTAGTTCATGCCAAACAAGTAACATATACTAAGTCCACAGTGAGTTCTGAGTCACTCATGTGCCGAGTCACTCAAGTAACGAGAAAATAGTGTGTGTAAAGTGATTTAGGAGACAAGAAAGCAGTACATGGCGAGTGATAAATATTTTGAGTCATAGTATAAAGATTAGTATATGTCAAGCATCAGAGACTTAAGATGCCGAGTGAGATAGTTTTTTCATAGTTGTTTGTAATGGCACAAAAAATATATAAACCATTTTTAGCTAACTTAAAGGTGAATTATGATATTTTGGAGATAAGGATGAATCTTAAGTTAGAATCCCAATGCAATTACATGCACCCAATAAGAAAAAAAGGGAAGGTTTAAGAAATAAAATGGATGAATTGCAGTCGTTGATTCATACCTAACCCTAAGTCACTTATGTCTTCTTAAGGAGGACAAACCCTAAACTCTCAAGAATGCAAAGTAGTTGAATGAATGAGAGTATAGAGAAGTTTGCATGCACAAATAGAGAATTCATGGTGGCTAAAGAGTTCTGATCTGAAATAGCATTGCAAAATTAGTCAAAGGAGAATAAGGGAAAAGAAGAGAGTATAGCAAAGAGACATTTGATCTAGAAGGATCGATAATACATCAGTTTAGAGGTGATTTATTATCAAGCCTCAAGTGCTAATCGCAAGAATGCTTAGACATTCTAACAAGTGATTTTAGTCAAAATTTCTTAACAAAGTAGTCCTAACAGGTTGTATTAAAATCCTCTAACAAGGTGCTTACTTAATTGTGAGTTGAAGTCCTTTAGCAAGGCACACTTCTAATAGGGTGTTGAAATACTTTCATAGGTGAGACCTAATAGTCTTTGTAAGCCTTTAACAAGGCAGATCTTTCACAAGGTAGATTATCTCTCATGATCAAAACATTGTAACCTTCATTGGATTCACTTTATTACTATAGTATGAAGACTTATGGGTATCATCCCCACCCCAGTTTTAACTTCTCATTTAAAGGTTTCTAGATAATCATATCTAGTGTTATATGTGTGTGCATGTTTACTTGATTACATGTTTTAGATGTACATGCTTTACATGTTATTTCAATTTATCTATTGAATGTATGAGATGGATGTGTGGTGAAATTTTGATTGGTCTAAGTTTAAAATGTTGATTCGCGCCCCCCCCCCCCCCCCCCCCCCCCCCACAAAAGTTTGCCTTTCCTATTTTAATTCCAACAATTGATATCAGATCCTTGTTCTCTAAAAGAGAAGCTTTGCAACTTTGAGGAAAGATCTTAGAAATGGAAGTCTACAAGTTGGGAAAGACTATTGAGAATCAAGAAATTGGAATACATCAAATGAATCAAGCAAGAGAAGACCTAAAAAAATCTTTGAAGAGAAGGAAGAAAATTTCTATTGAGGAGAATGGCACACAATATAGAGAGATAGACACTACTAAGCTATTTTCTAATGAAGACTCCAATGAATTTCATGTAGCAATTGCATCTAATGGAAAAGAATATAATTTAAGTTGAGAAAATCAGAAATCTCAAGTTAGAACAAGAATCACAAGCCATATTACTATGAGAGGTGACTGAATAGAAGAAGAAAGCCATGGAAGAAAAATCCATAATTGAAGAAGAATTTTGAGCAACAGATTGGAAGAGAAATCTTCAAAGCCAACCAAGGTTTCCAACATGCAATTGGATACACTAAGTCAAATGATGAATGCCAACTGTGAGCTAAATCTCAAGGACATTGAGATAACAACATTGAAGTTGTAGCATGAGCAATTGTAGAGTGACATAAAAAGGGAAAAGGAATTTGCTAAAAGTTTCAACAAACCAAGTGAAGCCATCAAATACTTTGAGTAATTATTGAAAGCCCCTAGATCCAATAATGACACATTAGGATTGGGATACACAAGTATTGAAGAAGATAAATCATCCAAAAGTGTTGAAGAAAGGAGAAACAAAGGTAATAACTCCAAACTCACTTTTCATAATTGTGGTAAGAAAGGACATATTACTAATGTGTACAGGAGAAAGACTACAAATCAGAATGTCAATCATAAGAACATGGTTCACTATCATAAGTACAACAAACAAGGTCATCAAGAACATAAATGCAAAACCAAGACCATGCACACACAAAGATTTGAAGGATATTCCTATAACTATCAGAAGTAGGGACACAGAGCTTTTGAGTGTAGATCCAAACCCATGTGGTTATCAAACAAGCAAACAAAGGTAAGGAACAATGGAAACTCTTATAACTAGGATTATAATACAAGATATAGTTGTCATTATTGTCAAGAATATGGACATGTTCTTGAGAATTGTATTAGGACACACTTCAGAGATGACTACAAAAGATGGTTGAGTCAAACCACATGTTTTAGCTATTTGAAGACTAGTCGCATCAGCAGATATTGCCCAACAAAGTCAAAGGCACCAAGTTGTGAATTTGATAAAGGAAAAGGCAAGGTGGATGTTAAAAATATTAGAAATGAAATGAATAAGATATGAAAGAAGAAAGATGATTGTAGCACATCAAGTGGAGAAGGGATCACTTCACCCAATGGGTCAGGTGATCACACCTCATCAAACTAAGCAATCAAGAGGCATGTGGGACTTATATTTAAAGGTTATATCATACATTAGTTCCAAAATGATTTGGTACTGAAAAAGATTACATTAGCATAAACAAAGATGCAAGATTTTATTAGGAATCCAAGTAAATTCTTTAATTTTTTCATGTTACTACCGAGCATGAAAGGTTTCCTATATGTGTCGAGTGAACTGCAAGAGGATGCCAAGCTGATAGATTGGCTAGTTGATGTCAAGATTGTAATGGCTATTGAGTGAATGAAATGTTAATGGATGTTGAGTGAGCCAAAAATTGGTTGATGTCAAGCTTACAATTGTGTAAGAACTCAACATTAATTGTAGGGTTTTAAAAGGGTATTTGATCAATTTTTGACTTATTTTTCACAATTTCAAAATCAAGAAAGAGAAAGGAGAGTAGGAGACAATCAAAAAACTCATCCAAAGTAGTTGTAGAAGATTTGTGTAGCAATTACACATCTTTTCATTAGATCTTGCAAAGTATTTATCAAGATTTGTGCTACCCAGTTTATATTTTCATAACTGGTAGTTTTGCACAATGGCATCTAGTTCAAAGAATGTAAAGGGTAAGGAGGTTTTGAATGTGTAACTATGATAGGGACACAACCCAAGAACAGAATGGACACAACAAAAAAGGGAAATTGTATTAACTAAAAAATAAGCTAGTACATTCAGTACACAGAAAATAAACTTCAAAACATGCCCTAAGGGCTTACAATAGCATAAATGTGGAGATAATTTCTCCTTTCAGTACTTCCTCTCAAACTCCACTCCGAACTGCCTTTTACAATGCCAAGAATCTCCTTAAATAGACATCAGAGGGTTAAGGACTAGGAATACATTCTAGAAAGTGCTAGTAGGCATCCACCGACCAAATAGAAGGCTCTAGAAGATGCGTTAGAAGTCGGCGCAAATCTAGAAGAATCCAAAAACGGTAACCGAACTTTTGGGAGGCATAACTTTTGAACCGTAGCTCCGATTGACGAACCGTTTACATTTCTAGAAAGCTCTCGAAGTGCTCTATAGCCCTATGGACCAACTTCACTTGTCCCCCATTTTTTGGCCCTTTTTGAGCTCATTTAATGCCCCTAACTTGACTTTGAAGCATTCTTAGGATGTCTCCAAAACTCAAAAAACTGCAATAACTTTCAAACCATGGGGCCTTTTCACCTGACTCTTTTTCTAGATTGCTCTAAATCACAATTACATTCATCTGGCCAATTCACACCTTCTAGTTTACCAAAATGATGGCCCAATTACATACTCCTATTTTTTGGGGATTTTCTAGCACACTGATAGTGGAAATGTGAGAGTTGGAACCTTTATTTGACCCAAATGGGTGTCCAAAAATGAAAACACATGAAACAAAAACTAAGTTTAAGTACATTTTTTGGGTGACATAGGATTGCCCTTATACCTCTGGATGCTCCTGCATCAAACTAGTTAGTAATGAAGTTAAGAAAACTATATTCAAAGATATTTCTGATATTTCTTACAAGAAAGACCCCTCTGGTGCATTATCCATCATACCACTAAACGTTTTAATGGTGCAAGATGTTATAAAATGTTACAACTACAAAATAGGAGGTATTGGGGATGTGGAGATTAGGGAAGCATATGATAGATAATGTGATAATGGTATATTGAAGGAAGAATTCAAAATCATAGAGAAGAAAGGATTGACTCAAGACCTAGATTTCCCAAATGTGTTCAAGATCGAAGGGATTAGGATAATACTTTGTAGGATACATGATGGTTCATTATGGTTGGATAATGGACCTATCAAAATAACTAAGAGGATAATCCATAGGTTCAGAGATTACCCAACCCTATATTGGCCTAAGACACTAAGAAGTGAGTCTAAAGAGGTTATTGAGAAGAACACAAGAGCAAAATGGAATAAGAGAGGAATGACTATTGATACCATTATTGATCCTTTAATAGACTTTGCAATAAGGGTTATTTCAAAAAAATTCTACCAATCTAGTAGATTGAATAGTGTGCCATGTATAGCAGTGGATGTGGGATATAAAATTATTAAGAAAGATCACACATATGATCTAGCAGATTTGCAACTACAACAATTGATGGAGAACCTTGGAGCAATAAGGAAAACTAAGAGTGCACAATGTAAACTTGGTTCTATATTGATATGCATTTTCTTTTATGTTCAAAACACTTTTCCTACATTTGGCACAGTTGCATGGAAAACCAACAGATCAGTGGCAGTACAAATTGTTTAGTATATTGAACAATTGGGTGAGATTTTTGAATCTATGATGAAAAGTTATTTTGAAGACTTCAAGTAGTCAATGAAGAAAAGACTGAGAATACCAATATCTCTAGTAGAAAAAAATCATGATGATGTCTATTTTCTAGTAAATGTTGATTATACTTTTGTACAAGCTGACCAAGTGTGAGATGGTTGAGGCCACTTGGATATGAAATAAATGTGGATGAGGCCTTTGCATCTATAACAACTTTACTTGTAGAAGAGATGGATAAAAATGAAAAAGCATTTGGAAACTATGAAATGGAAAAGTCCAAAATCAAAATGGAACTAAAGACTACCTCAATTATTAAGAAAAAGGATAAGTTGGTAAGGAAATTAAAAGATAAAATTGGTAAGGGTGCCAAGTAGGAAGAAGAGGAGCAGGAGGAGGATGAAGAGGAGGAAGACTCCCAGGCACAAGCACCACTTACACTTACTCAAGGAATGGGAGAAGACTAGCATGAAGAGGAGACTGAATTTGTTGAAGTTGTCGAGGAAGCACCTACTCCCACAGATCCAAAGAAGAGGAAGGCTAAGGACCAACCAATGACAAAATCCAAGAAAGTATCCAAGCTGAGTCAATCCAAGCCAATTGCACCTACTACAAGGGCTAGTGCACATGCAACTGCACAAAAGGCTAAAGAAAAGGAAAACCTACAGAGAAGGGAGGTGAATTGTAGAAAAGATCTAGAAGGAAATATGTTACACAAGTTGAGTCTGATGAAGAGAAAATGATATCAGTTGACAATAGCCAATTTAAAGTGGTAAGTCACAATCCTCTATTAGATCTTTAAAATTTATGTGAAAATGTTAAGGATAGTGCAAACCTATCAAGATTTACACATGTTGATTTTGATAGTTCAGGTAAAGTGGAGAAAAATCAAGTGGAGGAGGCTATATATGCCATGATGGAAAAATTCAAGAGTACCCCACTAGAAATTGCCAACTCAATGCCTAAAAGCTTATATCATAGAGTTGAGTAGAAATGGCATTATTGTTTAAACCTAGAATGGGAGATAAGAGAGACATCTCTTGCACAAGTGATTCCTGAACTAAGTAAGGCACAAATTGCTAAGGCTATAAGTAAATATGTAGTTAGCTTTGTACCTAAATATAGAGCCTTTAGAATTTTACAAAATAATATTGAAGATGTAGTTAAGAAGTCCACACAGATGTGGAAGGTGAACAAGAGCCCATTGAAGTGAAGGATGATGAAGAAGATAATAAAAATGATGACACTATTAAGGGGGGGATAGAAATTCAAGTAGATGACAAGGAAATAGCTGAGGTAGACTAGCAAAAAGACAGAGTGTGCAAGACACGCAATTGCCTAATGGTAGCCCTCCATATGTAACAAGTGAGAGTATTGAAACAGTCCAAGTAAAGTATGTTTCTGATGTCATAGCTTAGAACATCAATCCCCTTATAGAGGAAGATCTCAAGAAGATACTAGATCAGTCCACACTACAAGAAAAACCTTGTGATAATCTTGTATTGGTGAGTGTGGATGAATTGCAAAAGATAGTGACTGTTAGTAAAAGGGAAAAGTTGAATACACAAGAACTACCTTCTATCATCCCTCATGTACAACCTTTGGATAAAACACCTAAAGCTACATCTGAAAAGGTTGATACAGTTGAGTAGAGTATAGTGAAAACTCAATCCACTATAGAAGAATAGAATGAAATAGGTTAGATAGACTTATCTATACCTCTAACACAAGTACAAGGTGCATCACAAGTCATTGTGGAAGTTAAGGACAAGACTGAAGAGATAGAGATGACACCATAGCTAAAGGAGAAAAGATTGATTCAAGCCCTAGTAACCTTGCCAATACCTGGCACTCCTTCAAGTCAAACTCTTTAGAAGCAGAGCATAGATGCAACACCATTGCAAATCTCAGTACTGAGCCCAAGCTCATCAAAGGCTAAAAAAGTGATACAATATGGAGATGTTAACCTTGATGAAGAATTTTTTATACCAAAGTATGATTATGGTACAATGACTATAGAATAGATGGGCATACTTCAAGAAGCCCTAACAAGGAAGAAGCATCAAGAAATGCTTAGAAGGGAGCACAGTCAGAAGCAGGCATTGCTAGACATTAAAGACATCTTTTTAGATGCATTCAGTCTATCAACTCCATATGAGACCAAGCTACTAATTGAATAGCTAACAAACATAGTAGAAAAGGTTAGTGATGTAGACCTAGACACCAATGCCAAATTATTAGAATGGTTAGAAATGAAATTTCAAAGCAAAGTCAATGAAAAGATATCAGGTGACATAGCACTAACACAAGTTGCATTGGCAACTAAGGTTGAGGATGTGAAGAAGGTACTTGAGAACATTTTCTCATTGTACACTAAATTGTACAATCCAACACTCTTCACACAAGAGACTAGAAGTCACATTTTGAGCTTGAAGAGTCAAATTCCTTCATCAAGTGCTAAACTACCTATGAATCCAGCTCAAAGTGAGAAGCACTTCAATGCTTTGCTACAAACATAGAGTCAGTTAGCTACATTGTTAGTAGATGAAGCTGATATAAGTGCTAAACTGATTAGCATCCAAACATCCCTCACCCCACACATGGAAATTTTGCACAAGGAACTAGGTTATGTTGAAACTCTCATGAAGAAAGACCCAAGTCTTTCAACATTAGACAGCCTAGTTCACCTTGTTTTTGAGCTTGCCATCCAAATCAACTAATTGGATGTTGTATGTGACAGTTGGAATGGAGCTCTCAAGATAATACTAGATGTCCATAAATATTTTTTGGACAAACACACTATAGATGTATAGCCCATTGACATAAGTGTCAAAAATGGGGAGAATAAAGTAAAATGGGAGAGAATAAAGAGTATCAAACATAGAGTATCAAATATAGAGTATCAAATATAGAGCATTAGATACAGAGTATCAAATGAGAAATATTTACTCAGTAGGAGTCCAAAATTTTGGATATAGAATAGACCTATTAACTCAAGGAGAGTTATCAGATTTTGACGTATCTAAGTTGTTACAAAATTTTGAAATTTTGAAGTTTTATACATAAGCCAAATTAGAGATATGTTATTCTTGTGAGAATAAAGATATTAATGCAGGACCAAGTGTTCTTGATGAGAATGTTGGTCTCATATTGGTTTTGACTGAGTGTCCACATACTTAAGACATTTACTTAGTTCATGCCAAACAAATAATATATCCTAAGCAAAACATAGAGCATGTCAAGTCCATAGTGAGTGTTGAGCCACTCATGTGCTGAGTCACTCAAGTGTCAAGAAAATAGTGTGTGTCAAGTGATTCATGATCCAAGCAAGTAGTGCATGTCAAGTGATATAGATGTCGAGACATAATATAAAGATTAGTATATGTCGAGCATCAAAGACTTCAAATGTTGAGTGAGACAGTTTTTCCATAGTTGTTTGTAATGGCACAAACAACTATGTAAACTATTTTCTAGCCAACTTAAAGGTGAATTATGATATTTTGGAGATAAGGATGAATCTTAAGTTAGAATCCATATGTAATTACATGCAACCAATCAGAAAAAAAAAAAAGGTTTAAGCGGCAAAATGGATGAATCACAGTCGTTGTGTAACGCCCTGCTTGGGAACCCAAGAGAATTAAACCTAAGATGTTACAATGTTTACCAAACTATTTTTTTTTTTTGTAGTTTAAACAACATCAAGATAACATTAATGCGGAAGCAATAAGAACATATATATCAAATACACATTTGCAATTACAGATACAGTTTCAATTCCTCAAGGATTCCTTTACGTTGAGTCACATTTAATAATTTTAAATTAATTAGTTTAAGTTTCAAGTACAATGTCTCAAGATCATAAAGGAATAACAGATACATAATCGCATAAGCAATTGCATAAGTATAAACAATACAATGAAAGTACATCCACTAAATAACATCCACTGCACATGTCGCAGGGTATGTGAAAATAGATATAATAAATCAGAATACATGATAACATATATACATCATCTAAAAAGAAGTCTCTAAGATAAGAAATAAGAATGATAAAGGTACATCTTCTGCAACGAACATCCAACAGCTAGCAATGTGAAGGGAACCCAAATGGTAAGAAGGCACTACCTCCTGACCGCGTGGTTACCTAGTCAGGCTTCCACTCCCACCGTGCAGGGAAGATAATGAACGATCCACATACGGCTAATCAAACATAAAAAATTCCTAGGCAAGGTACCCCTAATAGCCAAAACTACCTCAAAGGTAACACATGCTACTCAAGAAGATAAAATAATCCAAAAGTAAGAACACTCAATCCAATACCAACACCACATAACCAAACATCATACATGAACCAAGTATAAACCAAATACCAAGATCATAAGATAAACTCAACGAAAGATAATCACCTCAAGTCAAAAAAACCACATATCAAGAGTACATCATCCATGAATCACCAATCTTCATCAATGAAAGTAAATCACCATAATAAACAAATCCGACAATAGATACACCACCAACAATAAGTACACCACCAGAGATACACAAAATCTACAGAGATCTACAGAGGAGACTCAGGCTACATACTAGGGAGTGTCATCACATGGTTGCTTGAGCTACCCTGGACTGATCTCTTAATAGACCCCAGACCCTCAAGCGTTGAGTTACCCTGGACTGGTTACTCTGAACCCCGAACCCTCAACATCACACATATGGAAACTAGAAAGCCCTCTCAAGAAGACGAGGCACTCATCTCATTCCCATCCTTAGTCTATACAAGCACTTAAGGAATAGGTGGATCAAATATCTCTAACTTATCTTTTTAATGTGTTTTCCCCCCAAAGATTTTTCATTACTAGATTATCACTTATTACACAACTTGCATTAGGTTACCCTGGTACTGACCACTTTGGGTCCCAGACCCCTATGCAAGCCACTCCCAAGTCACGTACCTAGACAACCTCTCCTAAGCACATAAAAACACAGTTGTGTCCCATACCACAACACCCATAAAGATCAAACTCGGTTCCTTAACAGGCAACCTGATAACAAGATGGTTCTCCCATTCGAGTACACATAACAGCTCCACAAATAGAACTCATAAATATAATCTCCAATATGAATGTCAAAACACATCATGACATCCAATCACATCAATAGTATAAAATAAATCTCACAATACCTCTGGCGTACTCCCTAGACTGGTCGATATCTAAACAACGCCAAAATCTCAAAACATAGGAAGTACAAGTAAAACAGTCCAACTCATAGTTTAGTTTGATTTGAAAATACACGACTGGGTTAAAGGTAAAGTTTCAGTTTACGTTTCAATATACATTTCCAAGTGTATAAGACTTTCAGTATCATCCTTATAATATACCCACATATTTGTTTGAATGAAAATTAAGGTTTTACCCCCATAATACTTGAAATCAAACTTTGTAAAAATCGACTAAGGACAAATGTTTGAATTACTATAATTAATAATCTCTCAATGAAATAATTCTGATTTTCATTATGAGTTAATTTCCATAAAACCCTCCCCATTTAATTTGATCTCCTTTAAATTAAATTATTCATTGATTTCTAATAAATCAATTTGCAATTCTAAAAATAACAATAATTGAATAATTTATAACTTCAATCTATAGCATATTCTAATAATTGACCTTAATTAAACTAAATTTAATTAAGTTGATTATTAAAAAATCTAAAGATAAACTATGTCAATATTTCTCCCTTTTTAATTATAATTGAGAAACTATTATTAATAAATACTTTTTTTAATTTTTATTTTTATTTTTTTAATTTTTTTTTTTTTATCATTGATAATATAATAATAACATTAATATATATTAAATGACAATTAGTATTTAACATATATTAATATTAATAAATATATATATATATATATATTAATAAATAAATAAAACTATTATTAAAAACTTTAATAAATAAAAACCAAAAAATGATTTTTATAACACTATATAACCATGCGATTAAGGCCTGCCGGCCATGAAATACAGCGCCTGTCGTGCGGCAGGCTGACTGCTACCGCAGGCAGTGCCTGTGTACAGCAGTATGCTTGCGCGCGCGCGCGGCGCATTAAAAGAGGGTAAGGGGGGTAGGGGGTGGGTAAAACCCGCCCCTCCCCACATTATTATATTTTTATTTTTTTTTATATAACATTTAAAATCGCCCAATTTTTTTTAAATAAATCTTTGTTTTCAAAAAAAATAAGAATTGTTTTATTATTTGATTATATATATACGGCAGGCACCGTATTTCATGGCCGGCGGGCCTTAATCGCATGGTTATATAGTGTTATAAAAATCATTTTTTGGTTTTTATTTATTAAAGTTTTTAATGATAGTTTTATTTATTTATTAATATATATATATATTTATTAATATTAATATATTTTAAATACTAATTGTTATTTAATATATATTAATGTTATTATTATATTATCAATGATAAAAAAAATTTAAAAAATAAAAATAAAAATAAAAAAAAGTATTTATTAATAATAGTTTGTCAATTATAATTAAAAAGGGAGAAATATTGACATAGTTTATCTTTAGAATTTTTAATAATCAACTTAATTAAATTTAGTTTAATTAAGGTCAATTATTAGAATATGCTATAGATTGAAGTTATAAATTATTCAATTATTGTTATTTTTAGAATTGCAAATTGATTTATTAGAAATCAATGAATAATTTAATTTAAAGGAGATCGAATTAAATGGGGAGGGTTTTATGGAAATTATCTCATAATGAAAATCAGAATTATTTCATTGAGAGATTATTAATTATAGTAATTCAAACATTTGTCCTTAGTCGATTTTTACAAAGTTTGATTTCAAGTATTATGGGGGTAAAACCTTAATTTTCATTCAAACAAATATGCGGGTATATTATAAGGATGATACTGAAAGTCTTATACACTTGGAAATGTATATTGAAACTGTATCTGTAATTGCAAATGTGTATTTGATATGTATGTTCTTATTGCTTCCGCATTAATGTTATCTTGATGTTGTTTAAACTTCAAAAAAAAAAATAGTTCAGTAAACATTGTAACATCTTAGGTTTAATTCTCTTGGGTTCCCGAGCGGGGCGTTACACGTTGATTCATACCTAACCCTAAGTCACTTTTGTCTTCTTAAGGAGGACAAACTCTAAACTCTCAAGAATGTGAAGAAGGTGAATGAATGAGATTAAAGAGAAGTTTTTATGTGCAAATAGAGCATTCATGGTGGCTAAGGAGTTATGATCTGAAATTACATTGTAGAATTAGTTAAAGGAGAATAGAGGAAGAGAAGAGAGTACAACAAAGACACATCTGATCTAGAAGGATTGATAATACATTGTTTAGAGGTGATCTATTATCAAGAAATCAAGTTCTAACCATAGGATCAATGCTAAGACATTCTAACAGGTAATTTTAGTCAAAATCTCTTAACAGAGTAGTCCTAACAGGTTGCATTGAAATCCTCTAACAAGGTACTTACTTAATTGTGAGTTGAAGTCCTTTAGCAAGGCACACTTCTAATAGGGTGTTGAAATCCTTTAACAGGGTGAGACCTAACAGCCTTTGTAAGCCTTTAATAGGTCAAACCTTTCATAGAGTAGATCATATCTCATGATCAAAACATTGTAACCTTCATTGGATACACTTTATTACTGCAATAGTGAAGATTTCTAGGTGTCATCCCTACCCTAGATTTACCTTCTCATTGGAGGATTTCTAGCTAATCATATCTAGTGTTATATGTGTGTGCATGTTTACTTGATTACATGATTTAGATGTACATGCTTTACATGTTATTTTAGTTTATCCATTGAATGCATGAGATGGATGTGTGGCGAAAGTTTTATTGGTGTAAGTTTAAACTATTGATTCAACACCACCACCCACCCCCCCCCCCCCCCCTAGAAGTTTACCTTTCCTATTCTAATTCTAACAGAAACTTCTCCTTTGGTCTTATTTGGTCTTAGTGCTCCTTTTATACACCAAATAATTCAACCTTTCTCTAGGTACTCTTATTATCCTTTCTTTTCAAATTGTCTTCATCAATCAATCAAATGATAACATTCTAACCAAAGTAAGAAATTGCCTTACCAACAAGTAGCAGGTTTGACATCAATGACAAAATAAGGCTTGTTCTTATGATAGGTTTCAACAATCTCTCTCATTTCTATACTTGAGAAACGATCTTCTTTTTCAACACTTTCAAAAATTTACCCCACCATGGTTGCTAAAAGTAATATTTGACTATAAAATTATAACATCAATGCATTTTAATCATTTTCCCCATGATCCTAATGCTTTATCATATCATTCTATGCCTTAATTTGATGCCCTCTCAATATTCCTTTCGCCCTTACTCCTAGCCTCCGCAACACTTCAAATTTAATAACTTGTTCATACTATTGTCTTTGTATCTGATCCAGTTTAGGCCTACATTAGAAACAATATTTCATTCCACATTGTGAAAGCTTTATTGACATACTTTTCTTGAGCCCTAAGGAATTTTGGTCGTAGTGCCACCATTTTTGGGTTGATCTTCTTAAATGAAGTATGGAAAACTTGATAACACATTTTTCTATCATAGTACTATAAGATAGATATGTTACAATATATAGTCCATGAATATAACTGAGAGGGGGGGTGAATCAGTTATCCAACTAATATCACAATTATCAACCTTTATAAACTTTAACCACATGAGAAATATAATCAAAAACCACAACAAGATACTCATGCACAATAACACTAGATATGTTAAGTATGGAAACCCTTGATTAGAGGGAAAACCCCAGTGGGAATGGTACCCACAAGATGATGTACTAATATAAATATTTTGTGTTAGAGGATGGACTCTGTTAGGAGTCTATAACAACATTCAATACATATTAGTCCCTATTAGGAGACTTTGAATCCTTGTTAGGAGATCCCAACCCTACTAGGAGTTGTGCCAAACTTGTTAGGAGTTTTAAAAGATAGATGGACCTAGAGTCCAAACAACTTTAGGGGCAAGACTAATGAACCCACTATCCAAATGACCTTGTATTATTCCTTGTAGAATAATACAAATGAATATTACTTCCTTCCTCTTTCTTTCTCCTGTCAATCAAACTTCTTCTCCTTCTGATCTTGTAACTAGATCACAAATCTCGCATCCAATAATCCCTTGGATTGCTTTCTCGCATTCACCAAACACTTTTCTCCTTTTCACATTTCACATTCAATATAATAATTATTTTAGATTGCAAACAAGGAAAACATCTTTCCTTTATATCGTATTTTCAAAATAATTATGTGAGTCATCCTTGAGGCTTTTCCAATTAATTATAATAAGATAATTAATTGATTCATAATTACAATAGCACTGTCATCTCATAGTCTATACAACTGCTCACACATATGACACTAGGGCTTGCACATTCTCTGAAGTCATCATTAGACTGTCTTGTGTCACTAGATGACCATGCATCTCCAGATTATATCTCTGTTAGAAGATATAAAACAAACATCAGAAACTACTTCTTTGGTACTCTATCTCTATACTACTCTCTATAAATCAAACATATCTTTCGTACATCTTTGACTTAGATACTATACATTAACCTTAACATCAAGATACAATATAGAACATTTCTATGTATGTGAATCACTAGACAATCAAAACATTTCCTGTACAACTAAGATCTGTGTCTGCTACTTAGTCAATCTTCATAAACTTACTGCTATGTTGACATCAATGAAAAACATGGTGATGAATGCAACATGTCAATACTCTCCAATTCTTAGGATACTCCCCCAAAGGAATATCGTCAACATTCATGCTAAAAATCTCCTCCTTTGGCATTGATAGCAACATAGATGAAAAACATCTAAGTTCTAAGAATACCAAATAGTACTATGTTGTTGTTGTTATTCTCATCTTTTCAAATCCTCTACATCAATCAAATCTAAAAACCTCTAGATTATTTCTCTATTTTTATTTTCATTATGTATATCTCCCCCATAGGGATATTAATGAATCTTTCTAAATCTCCCTAATAGAGATATGCAACTATCTCTCTCCCATTCAACTAGAGGATGTCAACTATCTCTCCCCCATTCAACTAGAGGATTTTTTTCATGTACTCTCTCCGCCATTGACATCAATGAGAAAAGCCTCATTCAATTTACTACTTCAATTTATAACCAGCTTGAGTATCCAAAAATGCTCTTCAATACCAAATACCAAGAGTCCTTAATGGCTCAGCTCATCATAGATACTCCCTCATATGAGAAGCATCAACATTTAATCTAGTCTAACAATAGTACTTTGTGCCACTAGATTGATGCACTCTTTGCATCATCTACTCACAAGTAGATAGGGAAATAACCCCAAGCATACCTCTCAAGTACTAAAATGTATCTTTTGGTAAGGGCTTTGTAAAGATATTTGCAATCTGATCTTTAGTATTCACATATTCCAATCTAATATCTTTTCCTAATGCCTTCTCTCTCAAGAGATAATACTTAATAGATATATGCTTAGTCTTAGAATGAAACACAAGATTCTTAGATATACTTATTGTACTTGTGTTATCACGGTATATGATAAAAGGTTCTACAAACTCAATCCCAATATCTTTCAATATCTATTTCATCCACATAACTTGCGTACAATTATTGGTTACCGCTACATACTCTACCTTAGTTGTACTCTATGAAATACAATCTTGTTTCTTGCTCAGCCAAGAAACCAATCTTCCTCCAAGAAAAAATGCTCCACCATCAGTGCTCTTTTTTTCATTCATATTGCCTACCCAATCTGTATCAATATATGCACATAGAGTGAAGTCACTTGATATATCATACCATATTCCATAATCAAGTGTCTCTTTAAAATATCCAAATATCATCTTTACTATTGCATAATGGTACCCCTTAGGATCAGCTTGAAATCTAGCTACAATCCTAGTTGCATTTTCTATGTATATGATTTAGTGTGAGTCATCTACAAGAAACCTCCAATCATGGATCTGTACTTCTTCTATTGAACTCTAGGTGTCTCATCCTTGATAACTTGTGACTAGTTATCATAGGTGTACCAATAGGCTTACAAATTTCCAATCCAAATCTCTTCAACAAGTCTTTCAAGTACTTAGCTTCTGAAATATAAATTCCATCACCATTCTACACAATCTACAACCCTAGGAAAAACTTCATTTCTCCTATCATACTCATCTCAAAATCATTCTTCATTTCTTTAGTGAACTTATCACTTGATTCATCATTACCTTCAATTATTATGTCATCAAAAAATTATTACTATTATCAACAAACCAATCTTAATTTCTCTCAAATACAAGTTACTATATGTCATACCTTTAACAAATCCAAGTTTTGTTAAATAATTATCCAATCTTGTGTACCAGGTTCTAGGTGTTGGCTTCAGTTTATATAGATATTTCTTTAGTCTACATACCATATCTTTGTCTTATGTCAGAGGGAAATCTTCAACTGCCCAATGTATACCTCTTCTTCAAGTTCTCCATTTAGGAAAGTTGATTTAACATCCAAAATACTATTCATTTATATTATTCTTCAAGGATAATACAGAGATCATTTGGATAGTGGGTTGATTGGTCTTGCCCCAGAAGTTGTTTGGAAAGTGTGTCCATCGATCTTCTACAACTCCTAATAGGCTTGGCACAACTCCTAACTAGGTTGGAATCTCCTAACAGGGATTCAATGTCTCCTAAAACAAACTGATATGTACTAAATGGTATTATAGACTCCTAATAGGGTCCATCCTCTAATAGGAATATTTATATTAGTACATCATCTTGTGGGTACCATTCCCACTAGGGTTTTCTCTCTAATCAATGGTTTCCCTAGTTAACATATCTGGTGTTATTGTGCATGAGTATCCTATTGTGGTTTCTTATTATATTGCTCATATGGTTAAAGTTTAATAAGGTTGATAATTGTGATATTAGTCTGATAATTGATTCACCCCCCCACCCCACCCTACCCCCTCTCAGTTATATTGGTGGACTATATATTCTAAGAACTAGTATCAGAGCTTAGAGCTTCAGGGCCTTGAAGGGAAAGCTTAACATATATGGGAGATCAGTGGAAAATCATTTCGAAAAGGATAGTCCTAAGTTTGATGGAGGAAATTTTGACACCCAAAAGATGGAGCTTCTTGGTGAGACATCAAAAATATGTAAAGAATTGACCATTGAGGTTCTAGATTCAAATCCTTGTATTGCATACAAAAAAATAGAAGAACAAGTAAAAACAGATCTAGATCCAAAGAAGACATGAAGATCAAAGAAGGTATTGATCTTCTTATAAAAAGAGAGCCAGAAGGTATGAAAAAAATTTATTGTTGGACATGTAAAGAGTTTGATCATTTTTCATCCAAATGTCCCAAGAGAATAAGAAAAAGTGGGAAGAGTTCACTTTCAAATGAAGATGAAGAGTTTAAAGAAAGTATGAAAAAAATCTTGAATGACTATAATGATAAAGATAATGAGCCTATATTGAAAGAGGAAGTAGATGAAGAATTATCTTTGGTTACTATTGTTGATCTAAAGGCTAACCATGAGAATAGTGAAGTTTTCTTTGAGACTAATAATGATCTATAGAATGATGTACAAATTGTTGAGCAAAGAGGAGAACATAGATCTAAACTAAGAGTTGAGATAGAAACTCCTACCTCTAACAAGAAAATGAAAAAGAATCACCCTCTAGAGTAGATAATTGGAAGCAAAGACAAAGGTGTGATGACAAGAAACAGACTTAATAAGGAATTATGCCTAAATTCTCAAGTTGAATCTAAGAGCGTAGATGAGGTGTTGGCTTATGAATTTAACAGTTTTTTAACTAATCTAGTGATAAGAACATTTACATTGAGGGGAAGCTAATTCCCATGTTCAATGCACCCATTCAAACATCAAGGCCAACTATAAGGCTATTTAATCTCCTTCTTCACTTCAGGCACTATAGACCTAGGTGGGTGGACCTTAGATTATTTATATGGTACTAGTGTAAAAGCATATAATTGGATCTAGATAACAGATAAAACCCTTTTAATCTTCCATGTTCATGCAAACATTTATAGACATGAAATGGCTAATGACAAGGCACATGAATCTGATAAACTAAGTGAAGGAAACTACTTTCCAACCTCTTAAATAGAAAGGGAAATATATTTGACTAACTATTGATATCAACAAAATCTGAATATGCAACAGCAAGAACATGTCAATCTCACAACTGATCAATGCCTTATCTATTGGACAATCCCACAACTTACATACACACATCCTTGGAAATCATTGACACATATTATGTATCAGGACTCTGAATCTATCCTATCACCTTGTGAATTAGACATCAATGTTCATGAAAACTCTCATACTTATCCAATATCCTTCTGATGAAGCCTCCAACCCTATCAAGGTAAGTAAGCATTTACTTTTCTCTTTGCTCCAATAGTAAAATCTAACAAGACATACAACTTTAAGAGGTTGCAAATGGGTTTAGTCTGTTTGTTCCTAGACCAAAAAAACATTGCAGATAACATAGGAAGGAGATGAGAATCATAATGAAACTAAAATTTGATTGTTCATTGTATTCATCTCTTTGAAACAATACACTTAAGATGCATGTAAGTTACTTGAGAAACAACTCAATATAGTAGGATTATACATAAAACCTTGTTATTGTTGTTCATGTATACAGAGAAGAACTAAAAATATGGTATCACAGTCATGAGAAGATTCTCTAGAACTGGAACCAACAATTTTGATATCACAAAAATGACAGAATGTTCAAAACAATACTAGAACCTTTAGAAAGAGGAAAAGAGAGAGATATAGACAAGAAGAAGAATCCCAAATTGGATCTATTACTACCAAGTGTATAGCTAAAAACCTCCATTCCTGTTGTTGTTGAAACTGTCTCTACATTCCTCTATCAGCAGTCAAAGTTCATTAATGTTGCCTTTAGAACATTTGAAAATATCTCCTTAGAATAATCAAAGAAACTCTCCCCTAAAGGAAAATCTAATATGCATCAAAGGTACAAGAGCTTCAAATCAGATTTGGCTTGACTTCATCTACCCTTACCATGAATCCCCAACTACCTCTACTGGCAAAGCACTTATTACTTACAACTACCCCCAAAAACATTCAATTATTCCATTATGGTTGTGAATGAATCAATTCATATCAAAAACCGGTCACAATCTGATCTTATCTCATTCTGAAAACATAAAATCTGCAGTTATGCTGAGAATTTCCCAAAAACATAAAACCTCTTGTAGCCTGTACTGTTGAATACCTCTACAAAATATGATTACACAAATCAAAATCTCAACTTCTCCTAGTTCCAGAAGTATATTGAACTACATATTTTTGATAAAAATCACCCCTCCATCATGCATTTGAATATCAGGTTCTTGTTCATAAGCAAAGCATAAAATTAAAAAATTAAAAATTAACTATAGTTGAAACTATAGTAAAATGCTTAAAACATTTAAATTTTTCATTAGAAGCCTCTATATTGAAAATTTTTGACATAAAAATCAATAAAATTTTAATTTTTTAATTTTATATTTTTCTACCTTTTCTTTCCATCTGGGTCAACCATCTGTTGACTAGCTAGGCTCCACATGGAAGCTTCCTATTGGCTGGCTTCTACTACATCATCACCACCTCACCTCTACTCTGTCAATTCCCTCGCCACATGTCATCTTTTTGCAATGTCGCAAGCTTAATCTCTAACTCCGGCTTAACTTGAGCAAACAAGCACTTAACCTTACCTCACACCTTCAGATCATTTTTTGTTTAACCATGGTTAAGCCATGCAAGGATGCAAAATAGAGCAAAATAGGATTCATGTACCAGGTAGATATGCAAATTAATGTACATTCTTGTATATGTATAATTTAGGATCTCCCCTTAAGACATGTCATTAAATTATATTATATAGTTAATTATATACTTAGATTAAGACATTAAAATCTAAGTATTCTTTTAGAATTACAATTTAGCATTTAAATCTAACATTTTAGGATAGATTAGTGTACAAAGATTAGGGTTTAGTATTTAGGGTCATGGTTTAACATTTATGGTTTAAATGATTATTATTAAAGGGTTAGATGTAGAGGTTAAATGGTTTTATATCATTGTTAGAAGTATGGTTTAAAGAGGGTTAGGGTATGGGTTTATGTCATTGTTAGTTCAGCATGGTTAGAGCGTTAGGATTTGTATTAGGGATCAAATTTTGGATTATGGTTTTAACATGCAGTTTTAATATTTATAATTAAAGTTAGGATCAAGTATTATGGTTAAATACTAGATTTAATGTTGGGGTTTATCATTTAGGTCTAAGGTTCAAATTGAAATTTAGGAGTTATGGTTAAGCATCTAAGATTAGGGGTTATAATTTATGAAATTTATGGTTTTGCAGTTGGGATTATGACCATGTTTAGTATTTAGGGTCCTATTGTTTAACATTAAGGTTTAAGAGTTAAAATTTAAGTTATATATAAGATCTTTACATGTTCAAATATACATGACGTACATTCGTTATGTTTGTATATATTATAATCAGGTTATGTTTGATTATAACTAAAACTTTTATTAATTAAATGTTGTAACATGTATTCTTTACGTCATACACATTCTAAATTATATGTTCTTATATATGTACATGTATGTTATATTCATACCTATATGCAAATTAATCAACATTCTTATATATGTATAATTTAGGATCTCCCCTTAAGACATGTCATTGAAAATTATATAGTAAATTATATGCTTATATTAGTGACTCTCCATACATTTGAAACTGCTCCTTACCCAATGCACCTCCTCTATGACATGCCTACAGGTTTGCCTTGTCTTCTTCCTACATGGAGTTGGGTGGAGCTTTGTTTTGTTTGTCATGAGTGCTCTAGCACTAGTCATAAACTATTGTGGAGCTCTTCCCTTTTGTCGTCCTCTTGTACATGGAGTGCACAATCATACTCAATGTCATGGATTTCCTCCCACATCTATGCATGACTTTTAAATGTTTTAAAACATCTCTCACCTCTTTCATGCCAAGTATTTCCCTTTTTGTCATAGATTATCTTATTTCCAAATGATATTTCCCTCTCTATCACATTCCATTGGATGCCTATACATAGTTTTGAAATTACCACCATAACTTGAGGGTCTACTCTAGACCATCTACCCACTGCATCAAAATCCCCCCTCCATTTCACAAATTAGAGCATAAGGGATGCTCTCTTTGAATAAGAGATGACAAAAGTGGCAATGTTACTAATGCTCCTCCAAACAAATACACTATCTCCCTATTATGTTTGATGTGAAACTTCAACCCAAAAAAATTTTGAACAAATAATAGAGAAGTGAGACAATCTATTCAAGATTAATGGGCAGATGAAAATTCTTTCATTAAAATGTACTTCCCACCTAGTGTAAAACCTCTAGCCAACAACCCACTTATTTAGAAAATTCTTTATAAAATTGCCCAATCTTGTTGTTAATGTTTGTAAAGTTGAGGGCAATCAAAACCATTTATTTATATTCCATGATCACCTCTTTACAAATCAAAAAAAACATTTTAACCTTAAAGACACCTTTAGGATTCCATGAAATTCATACTCATCTGGTGGAATCAGTCAGGCCCCAAAGCGAGTCCAGCTAAAAATTTTTTGCTTTCAAATAATTGACATTGTAAACTGAACCATTGAACAATGTGCATTGATTGGATTCAAATTTCAGAATTGAATCACCACTTTATAACTTGTTTACCCTATTTTCACAAACTATAATTTTCTGATAATAGGGCTTGTCAGGTGGCTTTAAAAAACTGACAGAAATAGATAATAGGGCTCCGAAATTTGACATGTTGATGCTCTAATCTAAATTATTGCACCTTGCCATATCTCATGTCATGATGATCACTCATTCAAAAGATATTGACCATCAAAGTTTCCTTGTTAAAATTGTCTACTAAAAAACATGTTAGAAAATAGGAAAGTGCATTCAGTTTCAGCTTTGAAAATAGGACAAATGAATACTTGAAGGCTTGAAACCTGGGGCATTAGTTCATTTCTATGAGGGTAATATAATTATATTATTCAGGATCATGATGAATAATAGGATTCATTTGGTGAGCACGCAAAGTGGGGTACTTAGAATTATAGAATAAGGGACACCAGCAAAATTATAGTTTTCACAAATGGAATGGACCTTGAAAAGTGTGCAAACAGATCCATCATGACTTGAAAACTAGCATACTTGAAGAAATTTTAGATTAGAAAACAATGGTATAAACCAATTGGTTTAGGAAATCATGGATTCAAAGTTATGACATCCCGAACTGGGGTATGGGTCAATCTACATTTTATGACACTAGTAAAAAGTTATAAATTGCATCTGGAAAAGCATTTGCAAACTGATCAACCGAATTCTTCATAGGATCAAATGTGGAATATATAAAGTGTGTGATCCCTAGAATGAAATGCAAAAGAAATTTTCTTAGTATGGTCAACTAGGTCAAAGATATAATCGGTCAAACAGGGCCTCCTAAAATTTAGGGCAATTTGCATTAGCATGACAGAGATAAGTAACCAACTTTGAGGGATTCAAAACTAGACAAAATATATCAAAATGACATGAAAATTGAAACATAGGCTCAAATATATGCATATTAAACAATCCCAAAGCAGTGAGTGATGAAACATAACCAGGTACAGGATATTCAAATGCAAACTAGGCCACCTATCACTGTTTGACACTAAGGTAAAAATGCAAAATTGAACATTGCTTAATATGAAACTTTGTTGAATGACTCAAAATGATAAATTATCATTAGGGAATCCATGAATATGTTGAATATAAGGTGTCAGAAATATTAGATACATCTTAGGCCTCAAACGAACAGCCAGGTACATATGCACTAAAAGTGCATATAGGGTTCAATATAACTCAAAAGTTTGAAATGGTACTCAAAATTAGGAATGTAATTTTGAGTCCCAAAATGAGGTATGTAAAGATGATAATTGGATTTAAGAAATGAAGGAAGAATTAGATCAAATTGTGAAGAATGAAACATTGGGAGTTAGTTCCTAGACCCAAATACGAACGTTATAGGAACCAAATGGGTATTTAGAAATAAGATAAATGAACAAGGTGAAGTTGTAAGAAAAAAGGCTAGAATTGTGTACAAAGGATATTCACAGGAAGAAGGAATAGACTATGAGGAGACATATGCCAATGTAGCTAGAATGGAAGTAGTAAGAATATTCTTGGCTTATGCAACAAATAAGAAGTTCAAAGTATATCAGATGGATGTTAACTGGTTGACCGCGCAGCTCCAGATTATATCTTTGTTAGAAGATATAATACAAACATCAGAAACCACTTCTTAGGTACTTTGTCTCTATACTACTCTGTAAGTCAAGTGCATATCTTCCATAAATATTTTACTTAGATAATGTGTAGTAAACCTTAACATCAAGACACAACATAGAACATGTCCATGAATACACATCACCAAAAGATCAAAACATTGTATGTACAACTAAGATCTATGTCTACTACTTAGTTAATCTTCATAGAGTTACTAATATGTTGACATCAATGACAAACACATTCATGAATGCAACATTTCAATACTCTCCAATGCTTAGGATACTCCCTTAAAGGAATATCATCAACATTCATGCTAATAAGATTTGTATCTAAACTTTGGACCCATGATTGCTCAATTTCTTCTCCTGACCCAATAAAACATGGTAATTTTACCTTATTTACCTTCTTCTAAATCTACTCATCTACATTATATTTCTTTCTATTTTCCAAGAGTTTAGATTCATAGTATTTTTTAAAGGGAACAAGTTGAGAAAGATTGGGCTCTAAGTTGACATACATTTATGCAACTGCTTCCACACTATTAGAGGTTGTTTCCTCCCTAGCAATAGGTTCTTCTCTTGGAATGGATGTGGGGAAAGTTTCTTGTGGCACTAAACTTTGTGATGAGGGCTCATTTTCCTCATGAGAAGAATGATGATCCCTTTGTGGGTTAGGTCTTTCATCCTAGTTATTATTACTACTTAATTTTGTATAACTTTCAATAGTACGCTATTGGAGCTTTTAGTCCTTTCAAATATCTTATTAGTTTATTCTATGAATTTCCTTAGTTCTTGGGCTAGTTCCCTTACCATTTTTCTTTAATCTGTGATGATGTGTGAACTAACAAGTTTCATAGGATGATAGGATTATGCTCTAACATCACTTTAATTTCCTCACTATTAGGGTTAGATTGGGACACCAATACTAGCAAAAATAAATGTTGGGATTAAATACTAACAATTAGAAATATATTATTCTTTCATTGATTCTGGTCATTATCTCATTCCCATCTAGCCATTTATACAAGGTTACTCATCTCTTGCTCTGGCATGATAGCCATTTATACGAGGATCTTACTTCCTGCACTAGCACTATAAGATTCCATTTATTATTCATTTAGCCATTTATACATGAGTTATAGTGACCTCTCGCATTGACACCATAATATTTCATCAAATCCCATCTTAGCCATTTATATAAAGATGACTCCTGACTCTATACTAGCACAAAGCCATTTATATAGGCAAGCAATATCCTTATACTGGTACTATGGGTTATTATTTCATTTTGTAAGAAATATACAAACCAAATAATTTATTTATTTATATTTCTAAATATCACTTTTAAAATGAATATAAATACATTATAATATCTTTAAATATATAAATATATATATATACTCATTTAATATCATAGTGTAAATGGAGATATAACAATATATATAACCTTAGTTATTTAATGTCCTATTCTTAATGCAATACGAGTGTCCATTATCTTAATTCAGCTTTCATATTGTGTGAGCTCTTGTCCTCCATGTGTGTTACATACGGCTAGTCTTCGAGTATGGGTCCCTTCCCACATGCTATCCTCGTTTTGTGTTCAAGGGAGCTTTTGGCCTTAACTTGGTGGATGATGTATGTAGTTAGGGCTTAGTATTTTCATCTTGACCTTTCCTAATCCTTCCTTCTTCTTCTTTTTCCATGTGTATGGTCCCATGATTTATAGTCCATGTCTCTTGTAGGAGGTGTGTATAATGGTCTAAAAGCTCTTATCCTAGGTCACCCACTTGTCTTGCTCCTTGTCCATGCTTCGAATATCTATTTGTGCTTGTACCTCTTGATAGCTTCCTGAGCCCCTTTGTACCTGTATCTAGGGACTATTAACTTACTTCCTCCATGTCTACATTTCGTATGTGTTCAACCCTTTATATATGGTGGGTCTACCACCTTGTGACCCTTGTCTAAGGGTTGCAATTAGATATACCTTTTAATCCATTTTAATATATTCATATCCATGTTTATTCTCTAGTATGAATATATTAGCCTAGTAATGTATTTTTCTAATCATTTAATGAACTATATTACTATATTATATTATCATATCAATGTATTAGGATTGTTTATTATTATGTATTCTTAATATTTATTACTAATTATTATGATATAAAGATGCATAATATTATTATTATTATCATAGGAAATAAAAACAATGATTCAAATATATATATGCTTACATGTCAATAGGGGGTTATTACTATAAACTTGAACTTCAAAGAGAAATCTAAGGGTATTGCACTCAAAATTAGAAGATTTGTAAATAATGAGAATTGTAGAACTTTGGATCTAGTTTTTAAACTTCTCATTTTTTTTAAGAACGCATAAGATTAAGAGGTTCTAACCCTATATGCATAAGATTAAGCCTCTCATGAAACTATATTCATAGAATTGATGAGGCCAATTTCACGATAGCATATAAAAGTTTTCAATAAACAATGTTAAATTAGTCAAGGAAAGCTTATCAACATGCATTCATGTGCATATTGTGAGTGTTAAATATGGGCCTCTAGTTTCACACACACTTCAACATGATCATTGTTTGTTAATAACATCCCAAAATGAATATAATATTATTCATTCAGTATGTCTACACAAGGCAATCTGTTGCCTTCTAACTAGATGGGGTTTTATGATACACTCTTAAAATTTAGACTTCAATAACTAGACCAAACTAGTACAAAGGATTTGAATGAATGTAAATGCAATCTAATCTAAATTTTTTATATTTTTTGAATGCAAATATTATGAATTAATCTAGATGATTTTAAAATTAATCTAGATGATTTTAAAATTAATCTAAGAACAGTGAAGAACAAGTTAAGCTAAATGAATGAATTGTATTCTAGATGATGAGCATGTAAAAGCAATATAAATTTGAATGCAAGATGCTTGAGTAATCAATTCACCAGTTATTCGATACTCTTCACTTGCATCCTTCCTAATGAGAGGTCGAGGGTCTCTTTTTATAGAATCTTGGATATGATCAACAATCAAGATTAAACTGAGTGTACAGTTCAAATTGAATGTGAGATTGAGTCCTCCATTTTTTATGGAGTTGAATGAGGTGAAATAGGAGATAACATTGATCCATTCAAATATGTGCTCATAATTATTTTTCTAATTAATTAAGTACTTAATTTCAACAATCATTATGAGCATATTTGATTAAATCAATATTTTTACTATCTTTTCCATATGAGATGGATTAGGAAAGAATATTGATCCATTAAAACATGACATCATAATGAGATATTCTAATTAATAAAATAATTAGTTTCAACACTTATGATATATATTTAATTAAATCAATGTATTTTAATTCCTTTTTATGTGTATTAGCTAAAGAGGGTGGATTTAATTTAATGAAAGTACTTAGGACTTGTAATTTAATCAATTCAATTAGGATATTAATTTAGCTAATTTTAATCAATATTTGGGAATTAAATAAAGTATGTGATTAATATAGATTAGGGATTTTCTATATTCAACACTTAGGTTAAGTAAAGATGATTAGAATCAAAAATGCCTACTACAATAGAACTTAATTTGATCAACAAATAGATGTTGTAAGATTGATGCACCAAAATTGGTTCAGAATGTCAATGTGTCAATTTAGTCGTATTGCAATACTAATTAATTTGTTGCAATCTTATCCATTACTAAAAAAACTATTCAATAATTATACACTTGTAAAGATAGTTTTTGTTCTTGATTTGTTTTGGTGAGGCAAAAGCAAACCTTTTGAACAATTTTGTCATACATATACATTTTTTTAATAAATATTATTTATATTATTTTGAAAGGATAATGGAACTCTAAAATTTATTCTCCAAACATATTGGAAGCAATGATATATTTGATATATTTGAGGCAAAGGTATAAATAATTCATATCTAGATATGAAGCTGAAATATTTTGAAATATTTTTCTCCACTAACAAGTTCAAATCCTCCAATTATCAGATTAGATAGATTTCTTTACATATCAATTATATTCTTAAAAATTTTATAGAAATGTAACTTTTACATGTGTGTGTGCATGCGTGTGTGTAATGGAGCAACATTCACTCATTACCATTCTATGAAAATGGGAGCTTGACTTTATTTTCAAATATGAAAGTATCTAAGTTAATTTTATGATTATATATCTAAATTTAAATAATAAGAAAGGGTAACCTAGAATTGTTCTTAACCAAATATTTTGGAATTTAGAAAGATTATCATAATGAATAACTTAAAAATATTTTATAAAGACATGAAGCCATACCCTACTTAAGCTTAAGAAATAGATACAACTCATATATCAAGATAACAAAAAGGTTATATATCACACAAATAATAACAAGCATAAGGTGTCACAAATGTTTGTCTTCAAATCTTTAAAAAAATCTCACCTCAATTTATGAATGAAACTAATTAATACTTTCAATATAAGAAAATGATTATAAAAAAAGACAACTTGTTATTTAGACATTTGATAAATTATCGTACCTGATCAGTAAGAACAGGGCTGTAGGGCTGCTTAGTTCCTGTCAAATTGGAGGTAGGGCATGTTTTGGCTTCAAGAAAGAGTAGTGAAAAGGTGGACAAGCTTTTACCAGCTGGGTTGAGTTTGATACATATCCTATAACAAGGCTTGGTACAAGTAGCAACTAGAAGTTTTCAAGGGCAAGGCAGCATGGTGCCCAAACAACCTTTTTTCTGTTGCTTTCTAAGGATGTAGCCATATTAGTGAACCACAGGAAATTATGCTTTGTGTGTTGTTCTGAAATCTTTGATTGTTGTAGCTAACTTTGTTTATCTTCTCTTCATTTGTCAGCAATAAAAGATCATTCCACAAGGGGTTCACTTTGCATGAAACAAATAGATAACAAAGCAATAAAAGATCATTCCAAGGGGGTTTTCTTTGCATGACACAAAAATAGGTAACAAAACATCCAAAACATAATACCATAATGTAAGTTCGTTTTGAAAAGGAGCTAAATGAATAATAATAGATAAGTAGCAACACATAAAACCTTGTTGCAAGCAACAGCCACAAGACAGCTTCATCTTTGCATAGTGTATGACAAGTATGAATACTTAGATGATGATGTGCAAATTGCAATAAGAGAGTGCCTATTTTTTAGCTACTCGCTCTTATCGACGTTATCCTCCATAAATATTGAACATTATTCTATGAGAATAAAGAAACATCAACGTTGAGTATAATGTCATTTGTAGGGTGATTTTTTTTTTTCAAGTTATATACCTTGTTTGTTAACATTAGGCTTCAAAAGATTCCCATTTTTGTTTAGGAGTTGTTTATTGTTGTTCTGGTTGCCTTTCAGATTCTTTTTATAAATTCTAGGATATGAATGTATCAACCCAACACATGTTTTAATACGTATATAATATTTTAATAATTTTAAAGAGAAGTGCAATGATCTAAACTCTCCTTTGGAAGCAAAACTCGGGAGATTACTTAGAAGATTTGGGCATCAGTAAACATTCGGGGCCATTGAAAGCCTATTCTAAAAACTAAATTCAGACAGATATATTACAATTTAATGCAAAACATGTTGCAAAAATCAAGACGTAGAGACTTGGAGTGTATTCAATAATTTCACCATGCTCTAATTCATGTAAAGATTTCTGAGAAGCTAGACTGCAATCGCAAAATTTATCTACTTATAAAGACTCAAATCTGCAAAGTTATCTAAAAAAATCAAAGATAAATTAAAGTCAATCAGAACTCTACAATAGTTAAAAACCAAGCTTACAAAAAAATGCATAGGTTAAAAACTGGCCTGTGTACTCAATTACCAGTCATTGTGTCAACAATCCAACAAATGAAGCAGCAGTTACAGCATCAACATATGTAAATAATAATGCAATTTAATCAACTCAAGAAGGCCAAGAATAAGGTGGAAGAAAAAGAATATGCAGAAAAAAAAATAGAGAATTCACAACATGCTTTAATCCACCAAATAACAAATTGATTGTTTGATGAATTAGACTGCAGCTCAAATAATAAAATAAGTCTCATAACTATTTGCATTTAAAGAAACATGCCACATGGAGTTTTAAAAAAACCAAACATCAGTTCTCCTATCACCGATGTCAATCAGAGCCGCTTTTGAAATGGAGGGCATATTCGTCTGTGGTTGAGACTTGAATGCTTTACAACTATTTGCTTATCATAGATGAAAATAAATACACAAATAAACCTTCAGGATCAGAAGCACATATACATGTGTACGGGATTGACAACCGTCTGCTATAAAACCCTCTTATACATCATAAATAAGCAAATGAATTACACAAACATCAAGTTCACTGAGAATGTCGAAGACGGGGAAAAATCAAATCCGTTAAGTACGCCAAAAATGAATATCTTTAGAAGACTTAAAGAATAACCCTATATAAAGAGGAGTGGCTGTCAAAAAACAAGGATTATGTAAAAAAAATTGAACCAGCATGTTCAATGAAGTGGCATTTGATGCCATACCTGGTAGGTGCGTAAAGGATAACCTGGTCCTTTGGAGATGCGGTATGAAAAGATGAAGAACTTTCATGCATTTTTTTTTCAAAACATCAGCCAATGACCTCCTCTGTGATCTATGGAAGACATTCCAAAGGGAAAAAAATAACTATTAAAAATGTTTCAGTGAAAGACGTTATTTTATTCTAGTTCGATCTTATGTCACCCACTTAAATCAATGACCAGGGCTACAGATCTCACCACATGGCTCATCCGAATGGGAAGAAACCCTGCGAGAAGCCATTTGTTAATTGTAGCTTTTCTGACCTGCAAGATAGGTATTCCCAACTCAGCCACTTTGAGAATGGCGCCTTTTTCTGTCTAGGAATCTAGGTAGGTATTCAGAAGCTATCACAGAAACATGCCACAGATGAAATTGGTTAGAGCCCTAGGACACGGTTATCTTCAACTGTACAGTTGACTAATTTTCAAAAAATCAAAAACATTATGGATTTTTCTGAGAATTTCAGCATTTGATCTTCATGATTTGCATAGTTTGTAACTGAAAATAACAAAAAAGTTGAAAAAAAAAATTGAATTTAGCTAAAAATTAATTTTATTCAGTTAGAAATTTTATTCAATGTTTAAAAGCTGGTCAGAACATTTAATCATTCAACATTTTTTAAATGAATAAAATAAAACGTATATATAACTACAAAGGTATCCAGCACCGGTTAAATCCACCTCATGCCTATGCTCTCAACTAGACTAGCTATATTGATCAATAAAAGTATTAATAAGAAAATAAAATTATTCTTTTATGAAAAAATAAAGTTATATTTAATTTTTTTTTATTTTTTTAAACTTAAATGAAGAGTAGAGAAATACATTTTAATAGATATATAGATGCATCACATGTTATAAAAATATTTCTAAAATTATTTTTTTTTAAATTTGAATAACATAAAAGAATCATTAATACACATACATTTAATACGCACTCCTCAATTTATGTTGTTAATTTCATATTTTTAATCATTTATCTCTTGAAAAAAAAAATATTTGAATTGAATCTCACTTTTCTTTTTGTTATTTTAAGACCAGCACAAAATAGATATAATAGATCACACAAACACATAATTTAGAAATATGTAATGGTGAATAATAATTTAGAAATATGTAATGTTGGAGAAGAGGATAAAAACCAAAGTGAGCAACCCCAAAAAGCTAGGGAGGAAAATTTGGAGGAAGATATTGGGAAGGAGAAGGATGACCTCATTGGTAAGGGTGCTATGAGTGTCGATGAAGATTCGGGGAAGGAGAAGGATGAATCAACTGGTAAGGATGCAATGCTTTCTTTCCTTCACATTGCCAAGCTCAAGGCAGACTCCTCTCTCCAAGGTGATTCCTGGATGTACAATGAGTTAATGAATTTGGAAAAAAGAATGGAAAAGATCTAGCAAGACTAGGAAGCTAACCGGGGTAAGATCATTTAGCTGGAAGTTCAAGTTGGCAATATCCCGGAGAAGCTAAAGGAATATGAACATAAGCTTTGTATTTTCATCAAAGAGAGTGGCAACAAGATGGAACAGATCACTTCAAGCATCTGTATGGCTGCTACTAGCTTAGGTAAGGGAAATAACGAGGAAATCATGTCTCCTGGCAAGCCAAGCAAAAGAACAAGGTAAAGTTCAAGGAAGAAGGTGGCTAAGGCAATTGGGGGATCTGTTGCTAACACTATCCAAAACACTACGAAGGTAGACAAGGAGGTGGTGAAAATGATCAAGGAGCTGCAATAGCAACTAATGGTGGTTTTAGTACTGGTCTTTGGTCTAGTGGTGGTTCTGGTAACTGGTCTCTAGTCTAGGTTTCTTAACTAGTTTTTGTTCCTTTTGTTCAAACTCTAGGTTCCAAAATCTTGTAAAACCTAGTTTCGTTTACTGGTCTTTTTTTATGGTTTCAGGTCCCTGTAAAACCTAGTTTTGTAACTTTTATACTGCAAGTTTTAGGTCCTTGTAAAACCTAGTTGTGCTTATTTGAATATCTTTTGCTTTTCTGTTAAGGGTTTCGGGTCCCTTCAAACAATGTTTTTACCTTAATCTAAAAATAACATGAAGTGAATAAATCAGATGGTTAAAAAATTAAATGACAATAAAATAAGTCACTTAATAATAGTTTTAATATTTTTTCTCACCTTGTTCTATTCATTTATTTCATGCTTGGTGTATTTTTGCTCACCCTCCTATTATATTTTATGCACTATATTCCTAGCTAATATTAGATGATGTTTCCCTTTTTCCTTCCTTTGTAATATCTTAAGGATTAGGAATGTTTGTGTGTGAGTAAGAAAGACATAAATTGTTGAAGAAATCAAGTAATTCATAGACAAACAGTTAATATTTTCTTGATTAAATTTGACGTTTTCTAAAGTGAATTATAGTATTTTGATTAAGCAAAAATAAGTTTTGAAAGGACCGGAAACCTTGTACAAAGAGACAAGAAAGATATATCAATGAAGGATCTTAATATGACTGTAGAACTATATCAAATCATAGTGTTGTTATAGAAAATAAATGAACTTTTTAACATTTCAAAGTCTGCATATTGTTTGTGAGTACAATTGATTATTTTTTTATTAATTAAAAATATAAATATCTAAAATTTTCAATATTAACTACTATTAAGAATATTCAAAGAAACTTTCAAAAAATTTAAAACTTTAAACTAATTTTTTTACCACATATCTCTTCTATATGAAAGCATGTGACAATCAAAAAATTAAAATTAAAAATTAATAATAATAGTGAGAAATTTTAAATAATGCATCACTAAAATTGCAATCTTATTGATCTAATTGTAAACATAAATCCATCTTAATACATAATGGACAATCAGTCAATATTTCTTACAATTTGAGATGTTTCAAACAATTGTTTTGTTTTGTTTCATGAACTTGCAATCTAAAACTATTCTTAGAAGTCATAATAATAATAATAATAGTGAGAAATTTCAAATAATAATATTCTTAAAACTATTCATAATAATAATAGTGAGAAATTTCAAATAATTCATCACTAAAATCATAATCTTATTGATCTAATTGTAAACATAAATCCATCTTAATACATAATGGACAATCAGTCAATGTTTCTTAAAATTTGAGATGTTTCAAACAATTGTTTTGTTTTGTTTCATGAACTTGCAATCTAAAACTATTCTTAGAAGTCATGTAAATTACAATTTTGAGGAAAGCTGGTAAGAGGCAATTTAAGTAGACATTATCGAGAAAGTCAGAACTTAAGACATATTAGGGGGGAAAAGTATATTATAATGACAAGAAAATGAATTTTATTCACTTTTAAATGATTATTTCATCTTAATGAAACAAAGAAAGACAACAAACATTGTGAGGTATAGAGTATAAATAATATGTTTGAGGGCTAATGGACAAACAAATAATGAGATAGAGACAATGGGATATATAGAAGAAGAAATAGAGATAAATAGAGATAGAGATGTAAATAAATATTTGTACACAAGTTTAGGGAGATAAAGAGGCACAGAGATAAATAAAGAAAGGTGGAGTGATATGTCAAACTAGGAGGTATGGAGTGGAGGTAGATAGATAAAATGATAAAGATCTATATTGTGATAGATGGATTAAAGAATAGATAGATAAGATCAAAGAGAAATAGTGGAAATGGGATATAAATAAAGAGAGGTAAATACAAAATCAAATGTTGCCTTAGTCATAAACAAAAACAAAAAAATCATTAATTCAAAGCTTAACCCCATGGAAGAAAGGGTGTCATGTATCACTATCAAATATTTACTATCAAATTTTCTAACCAAAATAATAAAAATGGTCATATTTTATATATATGGGTGCTACTATAAATATCTTTCTAATAGAAATATCGATGTGTATGCAGCATTTTGTAATGCCCCACCCGAAGATCTTAGAACAAGGATAAATAAAAGCCAAAACATTTTTTTAAAAATAATAAGCATGGATTCTAACAACATCATCATGCAATCGATCTAATGATTGAAATGGAAGACTTAACCAAACAATCTAGACATCCAACGAATCTCCAAGCATCACTACTTACCAACATGACCAAAACCAACTATGAAAGTTAACATAAATTAGAAACCAATGATCTCTGACTTGTCGAGACCTAGAAAGGGGTGCAACCCAAGAAGGTACCCAAAACACCCTTCGACACTTGACCAATAAGTCCAGACATACCCGCTGTTTACCCAAGCAGGTTTTTGCAAGAATTTTGAGCAACACTTTTCCAGTATCGTATGACATTTCACAGTACTACCAGGAGGTACTTTTCCAGTATTGCACAAAACTACTTACAAACCAAGTGACACTATTAGGTAGTGCACGATACTACCAAGTGATACTTTTCCAGTGTTACACAATAGAACTTACTACTATAGGGTGATACTTTCTAGTATTGCACGACATTTCTCTCCAAGGAATGTGATTCATTTCTAGTATCACTCAATGTTGAACTTATGTTGCCCAAGCATACAAGGAAACAACCTAACAAGCAATATAAAAGGAGAAAGAGTCAAAACCTCCACACTAGGGAGTAGTGGATCCACAATGGTCGAGGAACAAGCACTTGAATGAATGCAAACAAGTAAGCATGCTAGAAAGGATGAATCAACCACCTAATCATCTAATCCATAGAATCTAATAAACATGTAGAAAGGTAACATCACAGTGAACATACATGTGCATAAATCAACTATCTCTATGAACTGAAATAACATAAATTACATGGAAACATACTTTGGAAGATATGGAGAACCATGTGAGCATCCAACTCCAAAACTAAACATGGAGGAAGGCCAACACTATATGTCAGTCCCCAATAGTGGTAAAGGTAGCTACAACTCCCAACCATGTGGAACCTGGAGGCCTACTCCCATCATGTTGATGGAGATGGTGATCCAACCTCAAACACGCATAAGACAATCATCCATGGCAAACACTCATGCAAAGTAGTACAGAGGATTGAAACCAAAATCATGAGACAATGCAATGCAATAGGCCCTGGTCAGATGCTCTATGAGTCTACTATGTAGGGACTCTAGTGGAGAGTAGGTTGCTTGGGACTCCCAAGTGCAACATCATTACGAATTGTTCCCCTCGGGAGGCCAACGTATTGGATCCACGGATGAACCATGCGGACAATGTAGTATTTTCTTATCTTATTTAATTACCCATGAATTTATTTAATTATCACTTAATTAGAGACTTCTTCACATACACCTGACTAAGAATATGACTCAAGGTTGTGAGAGAATCCCCTCTACCAACATACCCTACATACCCATGCTCATCACACAATGAGTGCCCATAGGCAATGTAATTTCCCAATGCAACTCAAATGAATATTACTCAACTGACAAGTGCATGCTCACGTGCTCATGTGTGGGCACACCAACTACATGATGATCATAGTAAGAAGGTTTGGATGATAAAATATATAACAAATCACTCAAATGGTCTATATCTGGGAGTACAAATTTGGCATGAATCCCAGTGCAACAAAATAATACATCAAGGGTCAGAAAGATATCCCTACAAATAATTTGGACCCATGACCAACTTCAATGCCAAGAAAACTAAGTGACATGCAAACCGAGGCAAAAACCAAAAATGACCAAAAACTTCAAAATTAAAACCCATTATGTCATTTGGTACAAAAGTCAAAAAATCAAATAAAATATGGGTTCAAAGTTTGTATGCAAAAATGGTCAGCATAATGGCACTTAACCCGAAACCCTCAAGTCCAAAAAGGGACAAATACTCATACCTGCCCAACTAGGTAGAGCTTGATGGCGTGAATTTTCACTCAACAAGAATTTTGTCAAAAAATTTGTGAAAATCAAGCAGAATTGTGTTTTTTATGCTTAGGGTTTCTGAAAATTGTGTTAACCCCCATAAAAACCCAAAGGGAATTTTTATGTTTTATGTTTTGATGTAGTTCATTTGAAATTTATTTACAATAATTAAATAGGGATATACAAAAATTTATTGCTCATATATTTGTATCCCTAAATTTTGAATCGATGGTCTTATTATATCTCACGCTTTTCTTGTCTCTTAAGTTGTGATGTTGCAAAGAGTTGTTGAGCACAACATTGTTGCTCTTTGATCACTAACCTTGTTGAATGATGCAAAGGTGTGAAATGGTTTCTTGATAGTTTATCACAGCATCAAAGTGGTTAGTGCTAGGATGCATGTTAACAGTGGGAGGAGGAAAAACAATGGAGAGCACAAGATCGCAAGTCAATTTTGGCTTTAGGGCATGTCAAAATTTACAGTTGTGAGGATGCGAACAAAGAAAGGGGTTAGCTTTAAACAGTCATCACAAGGTTGCATGCTAGAAAGCATTGAGTGAATCAATAAGTCAATAGTGGTTAAGAGTTAAGACTAGTGCATGCTTCTAGGTGGTTAAACTTGGGTCAAAGTAGCAAGGCAATGAAATCATGTAATTGTGCCTTTGTAGGGTTACTTGTCGACTTAAGAATCTAAGTCATGAAGCAGTGGTAAGGAGAAAATAGTGAAGTTAAAGGGTTATTGCATGATCACACACCTAAATTATGAAGAAAGATTATAAGTTTTGAAATTGTGAAAGGTATTTGACAATCAGGAGAAATGCTTATCACTCTTTTGCAAGGTTTTGAAGAAAAGTGAAAGATTAAGTTGCGATAGAGAGACCAAATGACTAAGTGGTTAAGTTTTAAACTATCACAACATTGCTAAGGTTTATGATTGACTTGGAGTCAAAGTTGTGAAGTGGTGAATTCTTAAGATCACACTATCACAAGGTTTAGTTGTGGTTATGTCTTTGAAGTTGTGAGCTTGCGAAATGAACTTAGAACAATTAAAGTTGAAAGTCAGCACAAGATTGCAAGGTTTTTAGTAATAGTTAAGATCTTTGTCATGAAGTTACAAAAAAGGGTGATAGTTAGACAATGCAAAACTCATATCTTCGCTTGGTTTCAATTGTTGTTAACATATTGAGTTGTGACATTGCAAAGAATGATGTAGCAGTCAAAGAAAATGCTTGGCCCAACATCGCATAGTTAAAGTATACATCATGTCTAGTAGTTGAGAGGGAGTGATAAGGTAGATATATAAAGCATCACATCATTACAAGTACAAAAGGTGTTGAATCTCAAACTGTAGTGAATATGCAAAAACGTGAATAAAGAGCTCATGGCTAGATCATAGTGGTCTAAAGGGTAAAGTGAAATGAAGCTGTGAAGCAGTGAACAAAAGGAATCACATCATCATAGGCCAGGCCTAGTGGTTAAAGAAAAGAGATGTGAGGTTGCAAAATAGCAAGAAAATCCCTATTCGCATGGTCATAGCTAAGAACAAGGAAAGAGAAGAAACCATGGAAAAATAGTGAAAAGATGGTGATTACATCATCGCAACTCTTAGTTATGAAGCCATAAAATGTTTTTCAACAACCATGTCTAAGCTAGATAAAAAGGAGATGAGTTAGATGTATGAAATGTGAAAAATCATAGATTTTGCTAGCTTTTGGAGAATTGAAAGGTATTGAAGTGTGCCAATTTAAATATCATTAATGTCATGCTCCTATTAAATAAACAGATAAATTCTAAAGGTCATAGAGATTTTCATTACTAGATTCATAATTATTTGAGTTTTTTGAGCAAATTTTGAGTTGGAGAGAAGATTTTTAGTGATTATTTAGCATATAGCATACGGAAGAAATGGCTCAAAAAGAAGGAGATTTGATTTTACAAGCAGTAATTAAAGAATCACCTTCACAAACAAAAAATAATATCCCATTTGGTGAAAAATGGATACACATTCTTCCTAGTTCTAGCAATGCACAAGCTATGAATGATCATGCTTTTAGATATCCATATGTATTCTGTAGAGATGCAAAGGTTCTAGATAGAAATGGATATGAATTGTTCTAGTTTTTCTACAAGAACAGAATGGAGAAGGTTCCAGTCTACAAATCTTGGGTCAGAAATTTGGGCAAATTGATCAAGCCAAAAGTATTTGTCGATGTTGACTTGGTGAAGGCTCTAATCAAATGCTACAATCCAGTAAGCATATCATTCCATGGGAGAGATAGTAGCATTTTCCTATCCCTAGATAAAGAGACAATCATAGAGACATTTGACCTAGGAGGCCCAATGTCATTGCCTATTGATATTGATGAATTAATCAAGAATTTCAAGAACCAGAAGAGTTTTTATATAGGCCGAGTAATGACAAGGCATATCCCCATGTCTCATAAAGAGAAGGGAGAAATTCCAAAGAAGAAGGAAGGGTGATCCCACAATAATGGGTTCCACTTTTTGACCAATTTTGACATTGAAATCAATATTTTTGCAACAAACATCACGTTCAACTGACCATATCTTGAAAATTATAAATAATTTCAAAATGACATAAACTAATGATTTTGAGTACTCTATTCCTACTTTGTAACCATGTTTTTTAATCTAAAAAAAAAAATTATTTATATCAATTTTTTCATCTCTTTCAAAAAGTGGTACATAATAAAATTCAATATTTTTAAAGAGTTACAGTCTGTTTGACACACATAACTTTTTTGTGTAGAAATGATAATGAAGTAATTCTTTTCCCGTTAGATTCATAACATCAATATCCAGAGGATGCATTTGGTTTGATTTATTTTGGTTAAATATTATATAGTTTACGAAGTTTTGAAGTGACACGAATCATAATTCAGACATGCGTTCTGTTTGACACAGATAATTTGAAGTCAATTTATCATAAATATATATTTTTTTTTTAATAGAAAGGTATCTCAATAAGCCAGTTCCTACATATTTTTCAAAAAAAAATTGACCTGATTTACTAATTTTCCCAATTTGATTATCTATGTTACAATTCTATTGAATTTCATCTTGAATTAAATGTGTTTAAATTAATTGTACGATCATAAGTTCTTAATTTTCATTAATTTATTAAAAATATATATAATTTAATAATTTAATTAATTGTACCATGGATGAATTTAATAATTTAAATTTATTTATCAACCTTTTTTCAAAATAGGTTGAATTTCATAAGTGAAAATTAAATGTGTTTTTTAAATTGTAAGGTTATAAGTTCATAGTTATCATTTAGGTTAGTTTATTAAAAAATAATATATTTTAATGTTATTTTATTACATCTACGGTCATGTACTCTTAAAGTTTAAATTAATATACTTTTTTAATATTATATTTTGTAAAAAAATTATAAAATAATATATTGGCTTACCTAATTAACATATTTTTATCCACATAAAACTAATATTTATCTTTAGCAGGTTAGTAATTGATAATTTAAGAATTATATATCTTTCTAACTTCCTACTAATTGATAATTGATATACATGTACACACGTCTCAAGATCATGTTCTATAGCTATAACACACAAAAAAATACACATATGTACGCATATACACATCTCAAGAATAAACATCTACAGATCTAATATATCTCTATGTAACTGAAATACAAACTGTAAATCTCGAATAAATACATGTACATGGCAAAATATAAAAAGTCATATATACGTACATGTGATGGTATCTAACTACTGAAGTACTCAATAATCAAATAAATAGTGAAAGTACATGTATGTCATCAAGAAACTGAAATACACATATGTGTACATGTAAATTGTCTCCAATATATAAATGCATCAAATATATATATATATATGATCTACTACTGGAGGGACCCCTCAAGACGCATACGAACAAAATGACCCTCTGATCGAGTCTCCTATACATCCTCTCGCCGAGGCACATCAACCGAGCCCTACAAATATATATACATACATATTAGAGTTATATCTTTAAAGCATATATATACATACACATGTACATGTAAATTCAAATTAAATACGAACTTGCATATATATAGATATATATCTAGTTTTCAAAACATTTAAATAATTTTTAAAAAACCATTTCAAACTTAAGTACCTGAGCACTGTCGAGTGCCTCAATAGAATCATCTCTCTCATGTACATGATGCCCTGAACCAATAGTATGTGTAACCATGTGCTCAGCAACCTGTGCCTGCATGATTTATTATGAGTTAAAGGTCAAATTAAATATTCTAGATATATATCTGAACTGAATTTTTTAATAAATCAACATATTTTTTAATTTCATATATATTTAAAATTAAAAATAAATTATATATGTACCTGGGTCTCCGAAGGTGGAGGATGATCAGCAAACTCCATTGTATCATCTATCGATGCACCTAAGCCTGAAACTCTAACACGTATTGAACCTCCCTCAGCACCATGTCCAACTTCTAGTAAATCTAAGTGAAGTGGACTGTGTAACTAGCTAGGTAATGGTGTAGAATTAGTGTTTCCAGGTCAGAACAATAGGTCCATGTACGATGAAATACCCAGGCTCGAAATAGCATCAATCTCAGATAGGCCTCACAACTGCTCACCAAACTCATCAAGACCTTCAGCTATGATCTGGACATCTCCAACTCGTATGCCCGTGTCATCTATAGAATGTCGTGAGCCTGGTGCCGAATGCTGTGAGTTGCGCACAGGTGTATCATCTGTCACTGGTGTGGCGGCCTGTGTCTGTGGAACTATGCCAGGGCTCTGATGCTGTCTAACAACATCCATCACTGAGTGCACTAGAATCCCCTGTGTATCAAAAATATAGCTAATAATATGCAACATATCCTCCAGAAAAATACAGTGCTATATCTATATGTCTCTGTTGTCTTGAAAGACCACGAATATCGTGTGCTAGAGGTAGCCCAACAGCTCTATATGCATCATCAGAGGAGGCACCTGAAGTGCTACTAGATGCTTGTGAAGATAGTCAACCAAGTGGATGAGGATGTTGACTATGAAGATAACAACCAATAGAATCTAATGTGATACTAGCCGCCACAGATGCAATGTGTCCAACAGTGTCAATTGCTCCCCTCTGGGAAGCAATGATGACTCTATCTGCAATAGGCACATGTGTAGGAGTCACAAGAGGCATCCTTTGTCCAACAAACTATCTAATATCTGCAGGTGGCAGATGATGTGCACTACGGTACTAGTCACAATCTGCGATCTGACCATGCCCCTGTCAGCAATAATCAGGAATATCCAAGTAGTTGATGTTGAGCCCTATACGAAACTCAGCATACAACTACTATGCAAAATAAAGGGGTATCTGGTCCTTATTAGGATATCAACCATATGTTGCTAAAAATTGTGGATAGATCATGCTAGCAATAATAGAGTCTCTGCATCGTGTGACTCTGTAACATCTCACCCTACCCTGTGTAGCCTCATACTCTAGAAAGAGTTCTCTCTTGATGACGTCTTTGGGGGCTACCCTCTTGATGTCATCGAAAGATGCATCTCCTAAAACCTCAGCCCTAAGCTCGCTAGATATGGAAGCTAATATGGCAGGAGTAAATGAATGGTGAGCTCTAAACCTAGCTGTCAAATCCTATAAACTCCTACATATCATAGTACATATGTCTCTATAAAGACCATCATCAAAGGTCGATATAGAGTGTTGTAATCTAGTAATCTCTTACTCTGAAAATGCAAATAGAGCATCAATATCAATGCATGGAGGTGGTGCAGCAGGACCTCCAATAGGAGTTGTAGGTGTAGACTAACCTGGAACATGAGCCACACTAGGAGCCACAGTAGGACCTCCACCACCTGGAGCTACACCAAGAGCTAGTACATGAGTTTCACGATGAGCCCTACATCGAGGTACACCATGAGCTACAGCATGAGCACCACCACAAGCAACACGAGAAGCTGCATGAGGAGCCAAATTAGGAGAAACTACATCAGGTACCGCACCAAGAGCTACATCAAACTGATCGTGTGAAGCCATAGATCTATAGAAATGTATGAAGCTCACTGAACTGCCTACTGTACATATAATATTTTATTTTTAAAATTAAAAATTATACACATGTATGTAATTGAACATACATCACACATCATGGACCTAGATAATCTATAACACATGGACTTAGATTAATTTGCATATAGGTAAGAATATAACATACACATGTACATATATAAAAACATATAACTTAAAACACATGTATGACCTAACTTAGAATACATGTTACAACATTTAATTAATAAAAGGTAATTATAATCTTTAACATAACTTATTATAATTTATACAAACATAAAGAATGTACATCATGTATATTTGAACATGTAAAGATCTTATATATAACTTAAATTTTAACTCTTAAACCTTAATGTTAAACAATAGGACCCTAAATACTAAACATGGTCATAATCCCAAGTGCAAAACCATAAATTTCATAAATTATAACCCCTAATCTTAGATGCTTAACCATAACTCCTAAATTTCAAATTGAACCGTAGACCTAAATGATAAACCCCAACATTAAATCTAGTATTTAATCATAATACTTGATCCTAACTTTAATTATAAATATTAAAACTACGTGTTAAAACCATAATCCAAAATCTTAGATCCCTAATACAAATCCTAACCCTAGTTCCCTAAATACTAAACCTTAATCTAAGTTATACAAACTTTCAGTTTAGTATAAGGGCTTATAATTTAGGATTGAAGGATGGAACCTCTCTAACCCTAATCATAATCATAAATCATAAATGTTAAACCATGACCCTAAATACTAAACCCTAATATTCAAAATAAACAAGTTTCAATCATATATAATTCTTGAAAGTTCAATAATATATTTACTTATTATTAATTAAAAATGTGTTTTAAAAATTAATTAGCTAGATTTTCTATATTTTCCAAGTTAAATAGAAATAACGCAACATTAATATATATAATAATGTTTTTTAATGTGTGTTGTTTTCAAACAAATGAAAATAGTATATCATTTGATTAAAGATGTTGTAAATTATAATTTAGATTTATGAAATAAAAAATGCACATGTGCACGCACTCAATTTTTTATCATACTAATTTTTTAACAATGTATAGATCTCCAAATTTTCATATAGATTATATTATAGTTAGGACCTTAAAATAGGGATATATATTATTTTAATTAATGTTATGATTTAAGAAAAATTAAGGTTAGAGTTAAGGTAACTAGCAAGTAGGATAAGGTGCAAATTAGGTTAATGTTATTATTAGAGAATTCAATTAAAGGGTAATAAATTATTTATATTACTCTTAAAGGATAATGTTTCAAGGTTTAGGTTTCAAGTTCATGTAAAACAAGGATCATACTTCATGTAACATACATGTGCTTAAATGTATGTGCATGTATCTCAAATGTAATTTTTAACAATTTAGGATTAGGGTCAACTTGTTTTAATTTTAAGTTAGGCCTCAATTAGGTTTTGAAATAGGGTTTTAGTGTAAAGGTTATAATTAGGCTCAATTTTAGGGTAAGATTTAAGACCTTATGACATTGTTAGGGTTTATAAGAACTTACATATTAAATTAAATAGCATTAAATTTAGGGGTTAATATTAAGGTCCATAGTTAAGAATTTAGGATAAGGGAACTTAGCATATGAAGTTTATGATTTGGTTCAAGATTATGATTTAGGGATATTTATTATCATTTATAATCAAGTGGGTTTAGAAATTAAATTTTAAGATCAAGGTTACCTAGTTAGTATTTGGATAATGGTTAGGGTTAGGGTTTTGATAATGGTTAGGGTTAGGGTTTGGATGTACATGTATGTTATATATTCGTGTACCAGGTAGATATGCAAATTAATGTACATTCTTGTATATGTATAATTTAGGATCTCCCCTTAAGACATGTCATTAAATTATATTATATAGTTAATTATATACTTAGATTAAGACATTAAAATCTAAGTATTCTTTTAGAATTACAATTTAGCATTTAAATCTAACATTTTAGGATAGATTAGTGTACAAAGATTAGGGTTCAGTATTTAGGGTCATGGTTTAACATTTATGGTTTAAATGATTATTATTAAAGGGTTAGATGTAGAGGTTAAATGGGTTTATATCATTATTAGAAGTACGGTTTAAAGAGGGTTAGGGTATGGGTTTATGTCATTGTTAGTTCAGCATGGTTAGAGCGTTAGGATTTGTATTAGGGATCAAATTTTGCATTATGGTTTTAACACGCAGTTTTAATATTTATAATTAAAGTTAGGATCAAGTATTATGATTAAATACTAGATTTAATGTTGGGGTTTATCATTTAGGTCTAAGGTTCAAATTGAAATTTAGGAGTTATGGTTAAGCATCTAAGATTAGGGGTTATAATTTATGAAATTTATGGTTTTGCAGTTGGGATTATGACCATGTTTAGTATTTAGGGTCCTATTGTTTAACATTAAGGTTTAAGAGTTAAAATTTAAGTTATATATAAGATCTTTACATGTTCAAATATACATGACGTACATTCGTTATGTTTGTATATATTATAATCAAGTTATGTTTGATTATAACTAAAACTTTTATTAATTAAATGTTGTAACATGTATTCTTTACGTCATACACATTCTAAATTATATGTTCTTATGTATGTACATGTATGTTATATTCATACCTATATGCAAATTAATCAACATTCTTATATATGTATAATTTAGGATCTCCCCTTAAGACATGTCATTGAAAATTATATAGTAAATTATATGCTTAGATTAGTAAGACATTAAAAATAATTACACATTTAAACATGAATATTGAACACATACATGTATGCACGTCTATGTTAACATGAACATATTTACATGTACATTTATGAAATAAAATATACATTTTAATCTACATTCTTATACATATATAATTTAGGATCTCCCAAGTTAAGACATGTGTCATTAAATATAGTTAATTATATACTTAGTTATAAGATAAATTAAGATCAATAGTTAACATATATATACACACAAATTATACATATAAAAATGTGAATTTATTAAAAACATGTACATACATCTACTTTTAACCATGAACAAATATACATGTACATCTATGTTCAAAATAAAAAAAATTATACATTCTAATCTATATTGTTACATGTACAATTTAGGATCTAGACCCTTAAGATATGTCATTTAATTAAACTTCTAAGATTAAGATATTAAGGTGAATTTGACATATATATATAAACATTAATATCGAAAACATACATGTCTATATTTAACACTAACATATATATTTCTAATGTTTTTCTGATTTTTTTTTAATATTTTTCTAATATTTTTTCTAATGTTTTTCTAAATTTTATAATGATTTTCTAATTTATTTTTTTTTAATTTCTAAAATTTATATTATTATAAATTTTTTAATGTTTTTCTAATGTTTTTTCTAAAAAAAATTTCTAAAATTTATATTAAATTATAAATTTTCTAATGTTTTTGTAATATTTTTTCTAAATTTTATATTAAATTCTAAATTTTATATTAACTTCTAAATTTTCTAATGTTTTTGTAATTTTTTGTTTTAAATTTGTTTTCTAAATTTTATATTAAATTATAAATTTTCTAATGTTTGTCTAATGTTTTTTCTAATGTTTTTCTAAATTTATTTTCTAATGTTTTTCTAATATTTTTTCTAAATTTTCTAATTTTTTTTAATGTTTTTTTCTAAATTTTCTAATTTTTTTAAATGATTTTTTTCTATATTTGTTTTCTAAATTTTATAATAAATTATAAATTTTCTAATGTTTTTTCTAAATTTTCTAATATTTTTGTAATGTTTCTTTCTAAATTTGCTAATTTTTTTTATAAATTTTCTAATATGTGTTTAATTTATTTTTTTTTTAATTTTATATTAAATTATAAATTCTCTAATGTTTTTGTAAATTTGTTTTCTAAATTTTCTAATGTTTTTGTAATGTTTTTTCTAAATTTGTTTTCTAAATTTTCTAATTTTTTGTAATGTTTTTTCAAAATTTGTTTTCTAATGTTTTTTATAAAATTTATAATGTTTTTCTTAAATTTTATATTATAAATTTTCTACTAGTTTTCCTAATGTTTTCTAATATTTTCTATATAATATTTTACTATTTTCTAAATTAATATAAATAAACAATAAAATTAATTAATTAACATTTAGATATGCTTTCAAAATCATTGAAAATGTAAATAACATTCAAATATGCTTTAAAAACATTTTTAAAATGCATTGAAAACATTAAAAAAAAAGCTTTAAAAATGTTCAAAACATTAAATTAATAATATTTTGACATACCCGAAGATGAAGAATCTGAATGAAAGTGACAGACGACACTAATGGAGGCAGTAGAAATCATGCATTCACTCGAACCCTCTGATTGAATAGTAGTCATTGTAAAAGTGAACTCAAAAAGGTTAAAACAGCATTTTTAACCGTCGAAAACTCGCGTTTTAGACATTCATGCGAACATATTATGAATGTATGTTTGCGCGAACATACTATTATGTACGCTGATATGTTCGCATGAACATACACACATAACATGTTCGTGCGAACACTTAATAGATGTTCACGCGAACGTATGGAGCATCGAATTTCATGATTCACCAAACTTCTCCAACTTTGATCATTCCACTAAAGTGGAACCCATTATTGTGGGTTCACCCAGAAATAGAAAAGATCATGCCACTTGAATTCTTTTAGAGGTATTTCCAAAATATTGTCTTTGGTTTGAACAAGGTCCTAGGTTCAAATGGAATCACGAATGCCCTTGGAGGACATTATGTTATGGCTTTGAACATTCAAGACCCCAATACCAATGTTGGGTATGATTATGTCACATACATAATTGATAAGATCCATGAGGAGATCACTGCTACTTAGGGAGAACTTTAAGTTCCCTCATTATTCAATGATTATACATTTGATCCTTTTCAAAATTATTGATGCATTTGATCAAAGCTTCTTCGAGTCCACACAAGAATGGGGAGAAAGACTACCAGTACAAAGGTGGATGAGGGTATGGTAAAGATTCTACCCATACTCAAATGTTATTTCTTTCTATAATGATTTTGTTCATCCTATTTTAGAAATGATAGGATTAGTGAATGAAAGAATCCCTAGAAGTGTTAGAAAGGTTGTTAAACCCAAAATGTATTTTGATGTTGGTAAGTAGTTGACACATAACTAGAGAACTGTCTTTTTGTTTGAGGAATATACTGTTATCAAAAAAAATAGATGCCCTCTACCACCCCACATTCTACCCAAATATGTCCCTAAGAGACTAGGGTTTGTAGAAGTGTTCTGGAAATTAATCTCATTAAAAAGAGAGTATTTGGGAAAACTTGTCAAGAGAGGAACATTCTTGTGTAGATGCACCAAGATGGGAGACTTTGAGATAGGAAAAAATACCATTAATGAAACTAATGCCTATCTGAGAGGCTACAAATTGCCAATTGGGCCAGCCAGGACATATGAGCCCTATAATGTAGTCAAAAATGCCTTGAAGAGCATGAGAGGATATAACTTGGCCCTTTAAAAACCTATGTGGGAACAGAATGTATTGATGATAGGTTAAATGAGGATGTATGTAGGGAGAGGATGATTAAATATAGAGATATTGTTAGTTTTAAACAAGAGATGAAAAAATTTGATCCATCCTTCAAGGGATTCTATCCTAAAGAAGACTATTGGTCAAGATTGGACAAGTGTGTAGAGAATTTTGATGAGATAGCAGCACAAGCCCCTGAAGCAATAAGGAAAAAGGTTGACCTTGAATATTCTACTGAGGACATAGTTGTTGAAGTAATTGATGATGAAGAGGATTAGCCTAAGAGCTCAAAGTGAGAAGAGAGAATAAATAAGATACAAAAGATGGTGGAAGTGCCATAGAAAGCTTAGCAAAAAGCCCTACAAATACTGTCATTGGGCAATCAATACTTTGATGATATCAAAAGGAGATATTTGGTATTTTAGACATTTGAGGATGAAAAAAGGGCCAACAAGTTGTAGTTGTAATCCCAAATGATTGATCATAGAATTAGAGAAGCAACTAAGTTCATGAGTGATGAAAACTTTATCAAAATTGAAGAGTTTAGAAGCTTCTTATTTAAATTGAAACAAAATGAATTGTCCTTGCAGATGAAATGAGGTGATTTTGGTGAGGTAGTTGTTGGATTAGTGTAGAAGCTACAAGAATATGATCCTACCAGTGAAGCCCTCACTATGGAACAAGCAAAAGACCTAGTGAGAAGAAGTGGCATGATCATTTTTCTGGGACAAGATATTAGTTCATCTTTTCTATTAGACCAAATGAGAAGACAAGATAAGTCTATCTCATTTGAGGATGAAAATTAGCTTGGAGAGCTAAGAGGCTCTAGGTATAACATTGATACCTAGACAATGACAATATGGAGTTTAGCTCCAGAGGACCAGAAGCCTTCTCTGATGGAAATCAAGGAATCCCCAAGGGGGAATGTTATTTTTTGGAATGTACACACTACCTCTAGCAGCTAAATTTATAGGATGCAAACTTCAGTGGCTCTATTGGGTAAGAATAAGATGGATGCCCTTCAAGCTCAGCTAGAAGGAACCTATAAGGGATACATTAAAACTAGGAGCAGCTGTGAGGAAGAGATGAAGAAAATATATGTCTTAGAGCATAAGACCCTCAAGATAGAGAATGAAATAGTAGCATTAAAAAACATTGTTAGATGTGCTGTAGAAATCCAAGATAGAGGTGTGTAGATAAAGGGAAAAGTACCTAAAATAGGAGAAGCATCAGGCCAGGCAATGGAGATAGTGTAAGAAGATTTAAAATCAAGAAAGTAGATAGAAATCAAAACAATCAGGAACATGCTAATCCACAAAATAAATGCACTAAAATTGGTTTCTTTGGTAGCATAATGCAACTCATCCAGAATAAAATGAAGAAAATTGCCATAGGAACACCAAGTTTTGTACCTACAATTTTGGAGAAAGATTGAAAGGTTCATGACTAGGTAGAATTGTCTACATCTTTTGATAGCATTTTGAACCGTCCTAGATTCCTTGCATACTGCAATGATAAGGTAGCTATAGCAGTGGTTTTAAGACTTAATTAACATGCATTACAAGTTAGAATTAGAAATGTCAAAGATAACTGCAAAGTTGAAGGAAATATCTAATTTCAAATAGAACAAATGCCTTGAGGAATTGGATGTAGTTAAGGATGCCACCTGGCCTAACATAGATATAGATATTGCCATTTGAGAATTCATTGCAGATATAAAAGCCTTACCATTGGTGATAGTGAGTAGGCAGTGCCTACATGTTTTTAAGATGCAGTTGGAGGAAAAGGGGAATAAAGAAAAGGAAAAGAAAGTGACATGAGCTTGGAGACCAACAAAAAGATGCTCAAGACATCTATTGAAAGTGTCACCTACTATTTTTGTAACTGCATCCAAAGTTTTGATCCAAATACAAAGAATATTTGAATGTAACTAAATATAAAATATCTTTGTATTTGATTTCCAATCAATTTTTGATATTTTTCCTCCCATCTAAAGCTTGTTGCAATCCTTCCTATAAAATGATTTCCAAGATGTGGAGTTGAGGTCCAAAATCTGTATGATTTTTAGTGTTATGCTACTTTGCAGTTGGTCCAGTTAGTCTTTATGTCAAATTCTATGTATTGTCTCAATTTTTGCATACTGAGAATACAATTGAATCATGAATGATCATTTTTCATGTCTTGAAATATACTTCAGTTTATATCAATAAGGTGTTAGTTTTCAAGGAATATTAATACAAAGGAAAGTTCTACCATATTTGTGTCTCTGAATTTTGTCTCCATTTTCATGTTTGTAACTTTGAGGTTGAATGAAAAAGGTCCTTTCTTTAATGCAACTTGGATAGGTTGTATATATTTTCATTGGTTTCTTTTAAGTTAAGGATTTAAGTAAGTGTTTTCATGAATTGATAGGGTTTCTAGGTGTATGGGAGGGATATTTATAAGAATGAACTTCAAGGTTAACTATTGATAAAATTAATTGTAAAGCAATTAATTAGGTCAAAGTTTTACTTGGTAGACTTTGTACACCAACAAATAGGGCATCGATCATCTATTCAGATGCGAATTGTTAAATATCATGTGGTTGCATAAAGCACAAATTTAAATCAAATCAACTTTTACTTTTATGTACAAAGAAACAATTGTTGGTCAGTGCTTATTTGCAATAGTTCTCTGTATATCATAGTTAGTTGTTGTAATCAAGAATTACTTGCAAATCTAAGAAGAATTGTGACCATTTCTGCTATAGGGGATAAATTTGAAGAAAAGAATATCTACAAGTGAAAATCAAGAAAGTGTCAAATATCCAATCATTCCATCCCTAAGGTGCACCTACCTAGGCCCTATAGATCTTGAAGTGTATAAAATCCATGTGATCTTGTTAATGTTGGTCCATATCTGAAGAACTTTTACTTGAATATAGGGAGTAGCTAACCCTTAGACTGGATTTTTTCCTCTGCATCTTAGTATTAGGTCCTTAGCAACCTGGTAGTTTTCAAACCCCAACAAAATGGTGACTCTGTTAGGGAGTCAATGAAAGAAAAGAACTCTGAAGTTCTAGAATCTCTGTTGTGAGCCATTGATCTACAATCATAATTCTATTATTTTGCAAAAACATGCTTGGGTATCAATTTTTGTTGAGTGACAAACCTTGAGATTTTGTGAAAATTATAGTACCATGTAAGTTGTGTGATGTAGAGAAGGCTTGCAAAGTGCCTTTTTTTCCATATAGTGACATTTTCCTGATAGTATACAATATAAAATGTATTAGGGTTCGGTCCCTTTAATCAGATCTATTTTAGAAAAGACTCCTTCATAAAGTTCCTTGTCTTTTAGTGATTATAAAATATATTTTCCCCTACTAGGTAGCAACCCAATCTTAGGTTTTGTTACTAGTGCTTATTTTAAAAGTGAAGGATGGCTAATAAAAGAAAGAATACATGAGCTTATTTGAGAGAAAACCCTAATGTCCCATTGTATACAAAATTAGGGCAAGGTGGAGAAAAGAATTGGCCTAGGAAGAAAGGAATAAGAAGTCATGCTTGGAAACCTAGAGATAATTTCTAGTTTTAGCCCATAGTTGACAAATATATCCTGTCCCACAGCTCAAAATCTAAGAATACTAGACTTCTAGGAAATCTTTTTGTCATTCCTTTTCATGAAGAGCATCCGTACCAAGATAAAATGATATCATCTATGGGAGACATAGTTTTTGGACCTAATCTTGTAGAAGAAATGGACCAGTGTCTTAGACCTAGAAGTTTTCAATCTAATGACCAAACCTTGGGCAAGTCCCTTACATTAAGAGAAACTTGATAGATTTTGATGGTCCTAAAGAATCTGAAGCAACTACCATAGACCATGATGACTTTGTCTCTAAAGTGTAAATCCTTAGAAGAAGGGTTGTTGAAGAAGAAACCAAATTCATCCATTTGGAAAAAGAGAAAGAGAAAATTACAACGAACACTCTTATTGAGAGAGATAATTTTCTTAGGAGAATGGTTGCTCTAAAGGTGAAGAATAAGAAACTAGAAGAGAGATCCTCCAAAGTACATGTAGATGTATTTAGATATGTTGAAGATTTAAGGTCTAAAATCTAGGAGAAAGAAAATTTCCTAAAAGAAAAAGAAGGACCTATCTTAGCCCAAGTCAAATCCTACAAGCCCATTGAGCCAGAACTTATAGATATGACTGTGAAAACTTCTGATAAAGGAAAACAAAAGGTTGTAGGGATCCAAATAAATGAGCCTGAAGCTATCCCATATAAATCTACAAATCCTTACATGTCTAAACTAGATTTAGACTTAGAAAAGGCTAAGAATAAAATGGAGGATTTAGCTAAAGAGCTTGAAAATTTTGAAAATGAAGCACAAGCAACTGAAATCAGAAGAAAGATACAGTTTATTAAAACTAATTATGCTTTAGCTTCATGGCCAAATGTGTCCTCACAAGCCACACCCTCTATTCCCACTTTTAAAATAGTAATACTAAGCCAACATATCTCTCACTCAACCCTTGCTTCATCTTCAACTATAAGTAGCCAAATACCTACTATTTAGCAAATCCAGCAACCTCAAATCCCTATCCAAAACCAAGCAGTTGTAGAAAGTTCATCAAATGTTGTTGGTTTTCAAAGAAGACCCATATACATGGAAAAGTGTAGAAAATTTTCCTTTCTAGGCATTCCTAGGTTCCCACACCCTATTTCGAAAGGTTCTTAGAGATAAGGTTGTTAAATTTGCAAGCAATAATGCCATTATTGGTGAAGAGCACCTAAGTAAATTCTTTGATATGCTCAATGGTGATGAAGTGGATCAGCATGAGGATATAGTCAACAAGTTGTTTGTATATTCACTGATAGAGGATTCTAGGGATTGGTTTAGGAGGTTACCTAATGATAGTGTGTGTTCATGGGAAGATTTGGAGAAGCTCTTCAAAGAGCAATATGGTGATAATACAAATGTTGGCTTTATGTTGAATGAATTCAATGACATAAAGAAGAAATAGAATGAATCCACTTTTAATTTCAATGTGAGATTTCATATGGGGATGTATAAGTTGTTCCAAGTGATGAGACTTGGTGAAGATGTATGCCTCTCTACATATTTCAATGCTTTTGATAGCAAGATGGCATACATATTAAGGGATAAAGATCCTATGACACTAAGAGATTCTTACAAGATGGTAGTGAATAATGAGAACAATCAGAAAGCCTCCAGTAAGCTAGGAAGAAGAGATGACCCTAAACTATTAAATCCAAGGAATAATAAGAAAGAAGGTGAGAGGCTTGCTACAGATATGAAACCTAAAGAGGATACAACAATTCAAGTTCTAAATTTGATAAAGAACATGAATCCATCAACCAATAATGCTAATAAGAAAAATAATGTTGATAAACCTCAGTTTAACAACCATTATAATAGCCAACCTAGAATGCAAAACTATCCATATACCACTCAATGGAAAGATGACAAACCCATCCCCAGCACTGCTAAAGGCACTAAGGACAAAGGTACAGAAAACCCTCTACAAAAAAATTCTATGAATATGACCAATGATTTACCTTGGTGTATTTTATGCCAATCTCCTCATTCCCTTGATTATTGTGCATTGGCTCAGTCATTCATTACAAATCGGCATGCACAAAGTGAAGAAGGAGAGGAGGAAAAAGGTCATGAGGATGTAGGTTGCAATATGATGAAAATGATATTGCAAATCAGAGAAATTTTTATCAATTACATCATTAGTAAGTATTTTTAGAAGAATATCATGATAAAAACAAGGTATGCATTACATTGTTAAGTGTCGATCATGTAAACTTGAGAAAACCATCCAAAGAAGAGATTGAGAAGATTACTACAAAGATGGTGGCGCAAATGCATAGTAATTATAATCTGAGAAATAGAACTGTTAGCAATGATACCGATAAGGCATATGGCATCTTCTTTAAAGATATTACTCATAAGATGAATGATGATAGTAAAAAGGATAGCACAATAACAGTTAAAGTCAAGGATAGTAAGAACAAAAAGTGGGAGCCTAAAAAGAAAGTTTAGTTTCAAGGTGTTGAAATAGTCAAAGCTAGTGTGCAAGAAAAGAAATCAAAACCTAATGTCATGAAGTAAATGGCAAGGCCTACCACTCAAGTACTATCAGCTCCAGGTATTTTTGTTAAACCTATTATTTATGATCTTGTTGACATGATATCCATGTTATCCCATATTATTGTCAAAGTTCCCTTGACTGAAATGTTTAGAATAGAGAAGCATAAAAATTAGGCTCTTTCTTGGTTGGGTGTGATAGGAAGTAGTAATATTGTTGAGCAAAAGTCCAAACAACAAACACCAATCATAATAGAAGATAAGGGAGTCATGTCCCAAATTCTCCAGATGTATTTGGATAATTCATTTATGGCCTACCTATAAGACATTGATCCTTTCTTCCTCAATTTTATTATAAATGGTAGAACCTTAAAAAATTACATGATAGATTCAAGAGCATCAAACACCATAATGCCTTTCAAAGTTATGGAAGTACTTGGCTTAGAAGTAGATACCAAATAGGGTAGGTGTAGAGCAATGGATGCAAGGGAAGTTTCAGTCATAGATGCAATTAATGCATTGATTTTTAAATTAGCTACCTATCCTAATGTTGAGGTGACCATGATAGTCCTTGTAGTTGATATTCCTCCCCATTATGGAATGCTACTCTCTAGAAAATGGAGTGTTGTGATGAGAGGTAGCCTGCAGTGTGACTTGTCATATGCTACTTTCCATATAGGAGACAAGGCTATAAAAATTGATAGAGAGTCAAGGGTTACTTATGTTTTTGAAGATAGTGTTGACAAAGATGCTACATGTTTCCTAGATATATATGTTAATGCATTTAGAGTTGGATTGGTCATCCAAGATATTGAGAAGCTACCACCATTGATTACACAAGAGGTAACTTGTTGTATAGATTCACAGAACTTATGGAATATGTATTTTGATGGAGCAAGTTCTAAGGAAGGATCAAGAGCTGGAGTAGTATTTATACCTCCAGAGAAAAATACATTAAGATATTCATTTACTCTAAATTTTACATGTACCAATAACATTCCATAGTATGAAGCACTTCTACTAGGGTTAAAAGTCGCAACAAGCCATGGAATTAAGAAATTACATGTTATTGGTGACTCTGAATTAATTGTTTCTCAAGTTAGAGGAGTATATATTTCAAAGAATAAAAGATTGAAACAATATAGGAATGGTGTCTAGGATATGATTGTGTTTTGGTGCTTTTGGAATAGTTTGGAAGGATAGAAGTAACAAAAAAATGGCTGGCCTATTAGCTAATGTAGCTATTAAGCTAGATGACATATCATTTGTTGGTGTGTCAAATATTGAAGTGAAAAGTAGGCCATAAATTCCTAATAATATTCATAATTGGTAAGTTTTTGAGGAACATAAAGATATAATCAGATTTCTGAATTGTGAGGACCAGTTTTGGGGGCAAGAAATGGACTATGCAGCATATGTTCAGAATTTTGATGGTAGGGAAATTGTATTTTTATAGGAAGTTGTGCAATTGAAAATCAACAAAATTCCAAAAGGATTGGTTGTTTTAGAAACTGTCTTTGACAGTCATGAAAGATCCAAGGTAGAAAATGAAGAATCTGATGCTAAGGATCTAGAAGTAAATATAGGGACCAATGAAGCACCTAAGAAGGTATACATTGGTGAAAAATTAGCCCCCAATATTAAGCAAGAATTAATTGATAAGTAGGAGATAATTTCCATAGCAAGCCAAATTTTGATATTGCTATCAAGAATTAACTGTGTAATTTTTGAGTCAAACTCATTGACCCATGTTTCATGAGTAATGATTCAACATGAATCCATCTCTCATGAGAATAAATGGAACACTGCTCATTTCTCATGAGAGATGGATTCATGTTTTTCAATCACTACTCATGAAACATGGGTCAATGAGTTTGACTCAAAAATCGCACAATTAAATCCTAATAGCAATATCAATATTTGACTTGCTGTGGAAATTATCTCTGACTTATCAATTGATTAGCTTAAGGGGATTTCTAATGAATGTTTCATAAGGCACAACACTTGGTGAAGGTTTTGCAAATGTGGTTGCAAGCTTTGGGTTTAACCATGGAGGAAACATTGTAGTTAAGCACACTCAAGTTGGAGTAGTACTAGGATGGGTGACCTCCTAGGAAGTCTCGGTGCTTCACCCCTATGAGCATAACCTAGATCCAATGAGTGCTATGTGTTCCATTTATTCTCATAAGAGATGGATTCATGTTGAATCACTACTCATGAAACATGGGTCAATGAGTTTGACTCAAAATTCACACAGTTAAATCCTGATAGCAATATCAAAAAAAAAGAATTGATTTGTTTATTAAGAAAGTACATACATGTATTTTCTTGGTCCTATGATGATCTAAAAGCCTACAAAGAGTATTTATTTCAACATTAATTTCCTTTTAATGATGGTGCAAAGCCTTTTAGACAAAAACAAATACCAATCAATGATAATCTTGCACCCAAGATGTGGGAAGAGTTGATAAAGATTAGAGATGCTAGGATGATCAAATGTATCAAGCATTCATCTTGGGTGTCAAATCTGGTTCTAGTTAGGAAGAAGAATGAAGATATAAGGTTATGTGTTGATTTCAAAAACTTATTTTATCTTCATTGAAATATTATTATGGCTTACCTAACATGGAGGCAATGTTACAGAAAGTTGCTAGATTAGAACTCATGTCCATGATGGATGGGTTCTTGGGATATAACCAAGTGGTTGTAAAAGAATTAGAACATTATAAGACTACATTTACAACACCTTGGGGTACCTATTGTCATGCCCAACCTATGAGGGCAAGAACAAATTTTTTTTTTTTTTTTTTTAAATAATTTATTTAAAACTCAACATGCTCTAAGTTTGCTATGATTGAGATAGAATCTTTAGTACAGGTTCTTTACATTACAATCCTAGGTTTTAAACATGAGGGTGATAACATCATCAAAATGTTGAAGCTTGCATTATTAGATTAATATCGGTAACGTTATGATAATTCATTAACTTATAATGATATTCAATAAAACTTATTTAAATAACAATGTATATGAATTCGGGATTTCAAATTTCTTGCAATATCAAATCAATCAAACCTTCATTAAAACTTATTTAAATTGCCAATTAATCAATAATTTTAATCTACTTAATGGTTAAACAATTGGAGTACATTTACTTTAAAACTAGCTAATTAGTATTTAAACATAACTAAGTACAAAAGAAATATTAACAATTACAACCAACGTCCTTAATCAAAAATAAGATAACCTTAAACTTTATTTATTTAACTAATTATTCTTTAACAATTTTAAATTCATTTTAAACTAACTAGATATATATATATATATATATATAAAGTAATAATATAATAAAGAAACTAAGATCAAAAATTGAATAACTAACTAATCTAAGACTAAACTTAAAGTTTAAGACTAACCTAACACTATCTCCTAATCTAACTACAACTAAACTACAACTCTTAACACTCTAACATCTCTAATAGCATTTAAATAAAACACAACTTAACAAAATTAATAAACTAACTACACATACTATTTACACACTAAAATAAAACTTAAATAAGAACTACCTACAACTAGCCCCCTATTCTAAGCCCCCTCCCTACACACCTACTAATTCTACCAACCCCCTAAGCCCACCCTACTCCTAGGCCTACCTCACCCCACGAGGCCCTCACATCTCCAGGCCGCGCACTGCCCAAGTCTGACTCGGCACGTACTGTCCCAGGCTTGAGTCTGGCCCAAGTGGGAGGTCAGCGCAACTCAAGGCTCGAGGTTGGACATAAGCAAGGGTCTACTTGCTAGCGCTAAACCAAATAAAATTTAAATGCTTTTCCCAAACACCTGCGTCCATTACCAAATGATGAGGGGGAGGGATGGGACAAGGGTCAGAATGACATCATCCCATATGATGACCCAATACTTGCAATCCACTCTTTTTTCAAAGAAACCCTTTAAAATATACATTTCTAAGGCTGACGCCCAAGGAGGAAAAGTTGGGCATTGATGACATAAAGTTTTTATGGTAAGAAAGGGTATTAAGAATATTAAAGTTATAAAGGTTAATTAACTTATGCATTGTATTAGATATCCCTAATATATATATATATATATATATATATATATATATATATTGTTTTACTTCTAATTTTAAATGCTAATAGATTCTTAGAATATTCTCTGTTGCAAACCAAAGATTATCACATTCTCTCATACAAACTCCAGCATCCTGTAGGTGGATTATTTGATAATTTGTCTACTCTCTCTTGAAACTCAATGTATATTTTTCTTTTGGAACTATATTACCACAATAGGTGTATGCATTTTCTTATGAATTTCTAATTCATTATTTCCATGAACCTCAAATGGCCATGCATTTCAATGAAACCACATTACATGAAATAACCATCTACGTGTTCATTTAACTATCTAATAAAACTGATGGATCAACATAATGACTAAACTAGTCATAAGGCATTTGAGACAATAAGAGAGATCAAAATGATAATGCTCCATTCCTTTTGAAAGGAGTATCAAAATACACAAAGTTATTTCTCTATCATGTTTTCAATTGTAACTTGGATATCTTGACATAATTCTTCCTACATGTTCTTGCAAATTTATTTTCAACACAATCAACCATGAACTAAATCATTTCACACTTGATAAAGACATCATACATTTACATGGATTAGTAATATCTCTCACTACCGTCCATATGAATAGAGGCATCACCATACATCACAAATTTAATCATACATAATTTGAACATCATTGTTGCATCCTATCTTTGATACACATTCATATGACAACATAGAATACGAAAATTTTAAGAGAAGTAAATTTACTCGATCACTTATCTTATTATCAACCTGATTCAAGGCTCAGCCGAGAAAGAATCAAGAAGAAAACCCGGCTTCGTTGCCATATATAATAAGGTTTAAAAAATACAATTTACAATAGGATCTCAATCCCAATCTTCAATAATTTTATCAAATTTTCTTCATGATCAAAACAAGGAGTTTGTAATGTCTTCTAAATCTCATTTCAAGAACCATGGAAGAAACCAATAACTGATCGGGTGACAACCAAGCAGAGCCAAAAGAACATCAAGCATGCATAATCATACATGGTTTACACAATAAGATTCACAGTGAATCAAGACTAGGGAGAGGTGGATTCTTCCAACTGGAGAAGTCAAGCACAACACCAATTCAAATGCCCAATCGGGGCCAATAACCAAGAACTTTCGTTCTTCCATTTAAACTTTCCATACTCATACCAGGTTTGTGCTGACGGGTAGGGGCCCATAACACCCTACCCTTTATCCCTCTTCTCATCCTGAGAAGAGACTCTACACAGGTTGGAGTCCAACTAAGCAGACCTCTCCCAAAATTGGTCACTTCTGCCCTCTCCTAGGGTGAGTAATACCAAAACACCCATGCAAGGAAACTCAAAATTGCAAACATAAACAGGAAATGAAAACAACCAAAAGAAACAAGGGTTACAAATCTTCCCAACATACCCACAACCATACAACAGTAAAACAACAACAAGGTAACAAGAACATGAAACAAAACACAAAAACTGAATAAGGGAGGTGGGAGTTTCCTACCTTCTCAAAGAGGTAATGGCAATGAACAAATTTGAGTAGAGTATCCCTCCTTCCTTCAAGCTTCAAGGAATCTTCTCTAAAATGTAGAGATTGGGCAACCCCCACCACTAGACCAAGGAAGGCCTCTAAATAAGCCTCCAACTCAACCACCCAAAAGGAGCAATAACTATTTCCACCCACTAGCCACACTAGAAACTCCTAACTCAACCTACACCTTGGTTAAACCCTAAAAGGAGGTGGGGTAAGACAACTCATGACAACCACTTGCAATTTTCGCACAAAGGCAAAAAGGGGATTTTTGAGTGCCCTCAAAAGTCAAAGCTAGGGGCTTAGGGGTTGGAAAAGACCCCTAACCCATACCCATACCCTATGGTTAGAATAAAAACATGTTTTAGAGCCTTAGGGAAGAGATTAGAGTCAAATAAAAAAATCTAGAGATAAAATAGGTCTATCTAACAACTCTAACTTGCAAATCAAGCACAAATCTGAAATAGGGAAAACTAACCCTAATTAAGAACCTAATAGAAAATTGACACTAACTTGAAACCAAAGGTTAAAAAATTAACCCTAACCAGCATACCGAAGCACATAACATTTTACGAGTGTCAAGCGACACTGAAAGAACATAATTACGAACAATAGGGTTTCCAAATTTTAGCACATGGAGATCAGTTTTGTTCCTCCGTAGGGTTTCTCGGCTAAATATCTGCACACTCATCGCACACATCAATAGTCCCGAAAATCACATGTACATATATACGTATCATAAATTTACATAATTTGAAACATACATAAATCAGGATTTTCTTGCATCCTACTTATATCCTTAATCATAAAGATTCCAACTCAATGTGTTAATCCCACATTTTACTGATTTCATCAACATACATATACATGAGCATTAAATGACAATCATCAAATATATCTGGAAATAACATCACACAACATGAAATAATAAATAATGTTCTAAGCATCAGATAATGTCTCGACATCTCGAGTCGCGGATAACAAAATAAGAGTAATGTATCACTATGTTATGATGGGTCGGGGGCGAGGCCTCACACCTATGTTTATAGTAGAATGTCATTTGGTTTAACAAATGTTGGTGCTACCTTTCAAAGAGCTATGGATGTAGCCTTCAAAGATCTTATTGAAAAATTTCTAGTAGAATACCAGGATGATTTAACTACTTACTCAAAAGACAAAAATGATCATTGCATGCACCATTAGAAAGTATTCATTAGAGAATTAAATTTTGGCATCTCTCTAAACCCTAGAAAATGTGCATTTGTTGTTACAGAGGGTAAGCTATTGGGGGACTTAGTTAGAAAAGAAGGATTCAGGATAGATCCTGAAAGAGTTGAGGCCATAGAAAAGATTCAAAAGCTAAAGAATGTAAAAGGTATTCAGTCTTTCTTTAGGGAGATAAGCTTTCTTAGAAGATTTGTCACCAACTTTGTTGAAGTAGGCCCATTTTTAAAATGCTGAAGAAGGGTTCAGATATGAAGTGGGATGAAGAACCAAGTATGGCTTTCTATAATATAAAACAAGCCATTAAGGATGACCCTATTTTAATAGCTCTTGAATATTCCAAGCCTATGCATAATTTCCCTTTTTCTTCTTTTCATGCAATTATTGTTTTATTGCAAAAGAATCTAGAAAGTTTTGTATAGCCAATTGCATTTTTCAACAAGTCTTCACAAGTTGTTGAACTTAAGTATGATATAAATGAAAAACAAGCATATGAATTAGTTAAAGTTGTAAAGGCATTTAGATGTTATCTAATGGGATCCATTGTAATTGCATTTGTTCCAAGTGCTACAATGGAAGATATTTTCTCATGGCAAGAAGTATTAGGGAGAAGATGTAGATGGATCAATAGGATCCAAGAATTTAATATTGATATTCAAATTACCAATTTGGTTAGAGGTCAAGGCCTTGCTAAATTTAAGGCAGATGCTAACCTTGAAGTAAATCAGATTAATCAACTTGTTGATGACTATAGAAGTGATCTATGTGACATGGACACTTTTGATTGGTACAAAGATATAATAGTCTACCTATAGCATATGAAGACTCCATCAAGACTCACTAAAAATTAGAAGAGAGCTCTAAAGTTACCAACCATAAGATATATTATTGTCAAAGGTCAGGTATGGTGGAGAGACATGGAAGGTGTTGTTCTAAAATGTATGAATGAAGAGAAATCAAAGAATATCTTGAGTGATATGAATGAAGGAGTGTATGGGGGTCACTATATGGTAGCACATAAAGTCCTTAGGTCTAGCTTTTGGTGGCCTACATTGTTCAAAGATGCACAAGAGCTAATAAATAAATGTGATGCATGTCGGAGATTTAGTGGAAAGTTTTTTTTTAAATAGAAATCTATCATTGAAGCTAGTGGAGGTGCAAGAACCTCTCCAACAATGGGGCATTGATTTCATTAGTGAAATCTCAAATAAATCTAGTGGAGGGCATTCCTAGATTCTTGTTGCAATTGACTATTTCACAAAATGTGTAGAAGTCATTCCTACTAGGAATGCAACAATAAAAGTGGTATCAAATTTCATATTAAATAATATCATTATCAAATTTGGATGCCCAAAGAAAATTATCATTGGCAATGCTATGTGCTTTAGATCATATGAGTACAAAAATTTTTGCAAGAAATATGGCATCACTGGATCTACATCATCACCTTACCATCCCCAAGGAATGGTGAGGTTGAATCCAATAATAAAAGTTTGCTCAAGATTATCAAGAGGATTCTAGGAGAAAATAAGAGATCTTGGGATTCCAAGTTTCCTGTGGCATTATGGGCAAACAAGATTATAGTAAAAAAGGCTATTGGTTGTGCCCCCTTTGATTTGGTATATGGGATCCAAGAAAGATTGCCTCAAAACAATCTAAATGAAATGTATAAGTTCATCCAAGTTTATGATGAAGATATTATTGATAAGATGCAACTGAGAATGGATGATATATCATAGTTGGATGAGACAAGGAGGGATGCTTTTGCACAAAATGAGAAGTTACAAGCACAAATGAAGTCTTTCTATGTCAAAAAGGCATCAGATAGGAAGTTTTAGCCTGAGGAGTTAGTATTATTATGGAATGCCAAACTAGAAGACAAAGGAAAGCATGCTAAATTTGACCCCAACTGGCTTGGTCCTATCAAATCCATGGTAATAAAGGTGAAGATTCATATTTCATAAGAGAACTATTTGGTGATATTCTTTAGATGTCAGTTCATGGATAGTTCTTGAAGAGGCATTTTTCTTGAAATGCTTAACATCTCCATGAATAGTAGTTAGGGTTTATACATTCTATGAGTTTTGTAAAGCCTTTGTATATTTGTATATAACCTTATATAGTTTGTCATTTTGTCTTTTTCCCTACTTGGTTAGGTGTGTTCTTTGAAGAAGTTATCAGCTTTTGCATCAAGTATGTGGTCTGCTTCTGCCATAAATTCTACATTCTTGCATGGATACAAGTTATCATCATCCCCAAATAGAACCACAAATGGCTTGATTTTTTACTTAGCACGAATTTTATCAAAAATTGTGAAAAATAGGCAAAATTATGTTTGTCATACTTAGGGTTTTTGAAAATTATGTTAACCCTTATAAAAACCCTAAGGCAATTTTATGTTTTATGTTTCGATGGAGTTCATTTGAAATTTATATGCAATAATTAAATAGGGATATACGAAAATTTCTTTCTCATATGTTTATCTCCCTAAGTTTTGAATCCATGGTCTTATTATATCTTATGGTTTTATTGTCTCTTAAGTTGTGATGTTGTGAAGAGCTGTTCAGCGCAACATCGATGCTCTTTGATCACTAAACTTGTTAAATGATGTGAAGGTGCAAAATGGATTCTCAACAGTTCATCGTAGCATTAGAGTGTTTAGTGATAGCATGCATGTTAATGGTGGGAAGAGGTGAAGCAATGGAGAGTGCAAAATCGCAAGTCAATTTTGGCCTAAGGGCATGTCAAAATTAATAGTTGTGAGGATGTGAACAAAGAAAGGGGTTAGCTTCAAATAGTCATCCCAAGGTTGCATGCCAGAAAGCATTGAGTTAAACTTAAGTATGGATAGTGTGAAAGACATAAACAACAGTCTAAAAGTGAATCAATGCATGATCACAAGTGGTAAGTTAAACTGTGAAGATAGTGTTGCAAGGATGCAAAAAGGCAACAAGTTAGGATGGATAAATGTCAAAGATAATTGCAGAGGTGAAGGCAATAATTGATGCCAAATGGAACAAATGCCTCAAGGAATTGGATGCAGTTAGGGATGCCACTTGGCCTGACATATATATAGGTATTTCCATATGGGAATTCATTGTAAATATAAAAGGCTTACCATTTGATGATAGTGAGTAGCCAGTGCTAGCATGCAGTTAAGATGCAATTACAGGAAAAAGGGAATAAAGAAAAGGAAATGAAAGTGGTAGGAGCTTGGAGACCAACAAAAGGATGCTTAAGACACCTACTGAAAATGCCACCTGCTAGTTTTGCAAAGTTCTATATCCAGATTTTTGATTCAAATACAAAGAATGTTTTAATGTGGCTGAAAATAAAATATCTTTGTATTGACACTGAAACAAATTTCATCCTTGTCTTGGCACCCCAACCATATAAGTCATGCACAGTATTTGATGGGAGGGCACACCCACCTTTTTGGTACGCCCAATCAGCATTGGTTAGTGCGTTGTATCATGGGTAATAAGATTGTATTTGGGTTGAGTGCTAGTGTTGGGTCAGATTTGTGTTAGGAGGTGGAATTTAGTTAGGTCTAGTTAATAAATGGTTCTTGTTTTAGTAGTTAGTAATTTAGTTAAATCTTTAGTAACAGTTTAGAAGGTGATGAAAGTTTAGAGGTAGATCTAGGATTGTTGTATTAAGTTTAGATTAGTTTCTAGTATATGTGATAGTTGGTCTATACTAAATATAGTTTAGTTTATTTTCTTTTAGTTTTGAGTTAAGATAGTTTTAGTGTTAAGTAATCTTAGTATCATTTGGTAATTTTATTAATTGCAAGTTGTTTTATTATATTAGTTTAAGTTTTAAATAGGAGTAGTAATTATGACATTTAGATTTAGTTTAATTCATATTAGTATTAGATTTGTTTAATATCAAGTTAGTAGTGTTAATGTCTTAATTTTCTATTTTTAATTTCTATTCAATTTAGGTTGCATTTTAAATGGGACTTTTCAATAGATCGGTTAGATTGTCATTTGATGTTCGTCTAAGAGGTTAATAATTGATCAAAGCTAAATAAAGTATATTTGTGTGTATGTTTAGATGTGACATTTCTTTTAATTAGTTTTTGATTGGATATTTCAAATTAATTAAACCCGAATTCATTTAAATTGTTATTCAAATAATTTTAATATATTGTTATAAAGTTAATGTAATAACGTAACTAATGTCGATATCAATTTAATAACGAGAGTATAACTTTAACGATTTATTCCTCCTCAAGATTATAAACTTAAGATGTTATGTAGAGAAACTATACTTTAACTATGAACACAAATATATCAAACTTAGAGTATTTTAATTTTTAACTTGCAAAAAAAAAAAAACATTGTGTGTTTTTGCCCTTGTAATTTGGGCATGACATTTTGGTATCAGAGCCCGTGTTTCAACACTAGGAACCTAAAACCATTATGCTTCTAAAACTTAAACTAAACTTTAAATTATGTAGGATGCCTCCTGTTACTCGAAGCAATCGACGAGGCAGAGGTCGTAGGGTGAGAGGTGGTAGAGCGGGATAGGAGGATGGACCACCTCCACCACCGAACCCAAACCAGGATATTTTGGATGCCCTTTAGACATTGATTGGTGTAGTTCAGCAGAGGGTAGTACTTGTAGTTCAGCCTAGACAATATATTCCCATAGTGGAAGCAGAGGGACCCGGAGGAGGCAGACCTGGAGGCAGAGAGAGGACTAGGAGTCCCCCACCGAGGCAGTTAGAGGGACAGGGTGAGCACAAGGGTGATTCAATACACCAGAGAGGGCCCCCACTTGACAGACCTCTTAGGCATGTAGGAGATGATATCAAGGAATTGATACGACTTGGGCCACCTTTCTTTACAAGTTCCACTGAGGGGACAGTAGCAGAGGCCTGGTTGCAGAGCTTAAAGCGGTGCTTTGGATTATGTCCTTATGGGAGTAATCTGAAAGCACATCTAGCAATCCATCAGCTGAGAGGAGATGCCTCCAATTGGTGGCATTAGGAGGAGACTATAGGAGGAGTGAGGATGGATACCCTCACATGGGAGTCATTCTTGGAGAGATTCTGAGAGAGGTACTTGTTAAAGCACTTCAGAAAGAAGCAGATAGAGGAGTTTCATTCTCTTTATCAGAGGGGTCTTATAGTAGCTTAGTACGAGAGCAGGTTTCTCAAGATCCTTCCTTATGTTGAATACATGAAGGATGAGAAACTGCAAGTGCATCGCTTTATCATAGGTCTGAATTTCTCACTTCAGGGTCCAGTTTGTATGGCCTTCCCTACCACCTTCAGATAGGTAGTGGAGATAGCACTAGTTGCAGAGGATACTCAAGGTAGGCAAGAGTCACGGGATTGATCTTAAAACCAAAACTCTACCCAGCAAAAACCCCCTTGGAAAGGGAATCAGAATTATACACCAGGGTCCTCTAAGGGCCAACAGTCTCAGCAGCAACAGCAGGAACCCTCATAGGGTTATCAGGGCTCCAAGCCTAAGCAGTGGCAATCACAGTGCCCCAACCAGGATCAGAAAGTACATGCCCCACAGCCACAGTCAAAGAAGACTCAGCAGTCTTCCAGGGGTGGATACAGTGGGTCTAGCAAGTCAAGAGGCCCACAGCAGTCTGGATCACAGGATGCATGATCTTATACCCAAGGACCATGCTACACTTGTGGTGGCATGGGTCATATAGCTAGAGAGTGTCTGCAGGGATAGTCATCCAATGGTCAGAGAGGGGCTTTTTCAGAGCCAACAGTTGGAGACATGGGCAAGTTCCATAGATTTTTTGCGGTGGTTGATAACCGCCAAGCTGAGCATCAGGCTATAGGTGGAATCAGACAGGTAGCTAGCACTAGAGCCTATCTACATTATTGCCTGACAGACCCTAGCTCTTCGAGGCCAAGAGCTGGACCAGGTTAGGGTCCAGTGGGATTGTTACAATGAGTTCATAGCTTCATGGGAGGATGCAGAACAAATGTGATCTCAGTACCCTTATCTTTTTTATGAACTCCAGGAGGAAGTTCATGCCTAGTGGGGGAGGATGTGAGGCCTCGCCCCGACCCATCGTAGCATAGTGATACATTATTATTTTGATACTCATGACTCGATATGTCAAGACACTATTAGATGCTTTGAACATATTATATTATTTCATGTTGTGTGATGTTTACTTTCAGATATTTGGTTTTGTCATTTAACGCTTTATGAACATGTGTATTTAAGTAATTGATTGCAAAATTAACACTTTGATTATGAAATTACAATGATTAACAATATGAGTAGGACGAGAGAAACCCTAATTGATTGAAAGATGTATGTTTTAATTTATGTGATTCCCTGATACATATATACATATGTGCATGTGATTTTATGGGACTACTAATGTGTGCAATGAGTGTGAAGGATATTTTAGTTGAGAAACTCGACGGAGGAATGGAACTGATCCCTATGTGCCATTTGTGGAAACCTTGTTGTTCGTAACTTAATTGTATTATGAGATGTATGAATGTATTTTTCTGTGATCAGTAAATGTTAATGTTTTGTAACTGTGTTCTTATAGTGTCACTTGACACTCATGAATTGCATATGCATTCCAGCATGCTAGTTAGGGTTATTTGTGTAACCTTTGGACTTAAGTTGGACTAAGTTATTGTCATTTTCACTAATTTGTTTTTAATTGAGTTTAGTCACCCCTAATCCAGATTAGTGCTTAATCTACATTTTGGAGTTGTTAGATGGTCCTAAATATTCCTAGCATTTGTTTGGTCCCAAAATCAATTCCTAAGGCGTTAAAACATGAAATCTTTATACCCAAGGGGTATGGGTATGGGTTGGGGGCATTTTCCACCCCCCCTAGCCCCTTTTGTTGACTTTTGAGGTCACTCAAAAAGTCTATTTTTGCCTTAGTGCGAAAATTGAAAGTTGTTACCATGAGTTGAATAACCTCAACTCCACTTAGAGGTTAACCTTAGGTTTGGTTGAGTTAGAAACTTCTAGATTTTTAGGTGAGTGGGGGGAAGTTATTGCCCTTTTTTGTAGTTGAGTTTGGATCTTATTTAGAGGCCCTTTTTGGAGTAGTTTTGGTTGTTACCCAATATCTACTTTTAGAGAGGAGTCTTGGAAGATTGAAGGCAAGGAAGGAAAAGCTCTTCTCAATTTGTTCATTTTACCATAACCTCTTTGTGAAGGTAGGATTTCTTCATCTCCTTTGCTCATGTTGTTCATGTTTCTCATGATGTTTCATGATTGGTTTATGCTTATGTTATTGTGTTGTTTATTGGTATGCTTGTATGTATGTTGGGTATGTTTGGGAAGGATTGAAAACCATGTTTTCTTGAATGCTTTCTTTCATGTTTTGCTTGAATTTTGAAGTTTTCTTATATGGGTGTTTTGGCATTACTCACCCTTGGAGAGGGTAGAAGTGGCCAATTTCAGAAAAGGTATTCAGTTGGACTTCAATAGTGTAGAGTCTCTTCTTAGGACGAGAAGAGGGAGAGAGGGTAGGGTGTTATGGGCCCCTACCTGTCAGCACAAACCACATATGAGTTTTGGCATGTAAGAATGGAAGAACGGAAGTTCTTGAGTTATAGCCCCAATTGGGCACTTATTTTGGTGTTGTGTCTGACATCTCCTGTTGGAAAAATCCACCTTTCCCTAGTTTTGATTCAATGTTGAATTCTGTTGTGAAAACCTAGTATGGATATGAATGTTTGATTTAGTTTCTTGTTATGTTGTTTTGTTACCTGGTCAGTTTTCATTCCCTCCATGACCTCAGCAATGTATTACAGAAAATGAAATGGGTCTCTTGTTAAGGGCCATGAAGGAAATTTAATTTGATTGTTGTAATTTCAAGATTGGAATACTATGTAAATTGCATTTAAAACCTTTGTTGTAATGGAAACAACACCGAGTTTTCTTCCTGGTTCTTTCCCGGCGGAGCCTTTGAATCAAGTTGTCAATAAAATAGTGATTGAGTAATATCGCTTCTCATGAGATTTTCGTATTTTTCTATTATATGAATGTATATCAAAGATAAGATGAAATGATGATGTTCAATTATGAAAATTCAATTTTCATATATGTTGAGATGAAAATTATGTTATGATCATAGATTCATTTCCGTGATTTTATTTTTTAAACTAAAACCAATCTTGCATTGTTGTTAAAATGGATCTTTCAAATTTTTGGTTCAACTAGGTTGTAACAAGTCCTATTAGACTAACAAAAAAAAAATATCCCTCTTGTAAAAATAATAATCATATAAGTCTCTAAATATTTCCCCCTTGGCAAACTTTATCATTAGCAATGCTAACACTTAGAAAAAAAAATTTACCCCCAAAGAGTAAAAACTCTCTAGATTTTGTATGGGCAAATAAATTAATTTCTCCTATGAAAACAGAGAATATTCTTTGTTGATGCTTTGTTTTAAATTTAAATTCAAATATATATATATATATATATATATATATATATATATATATATATATATATATATATATATATATGTATATATATATATATATATGTATATATATATATATATATGTATATATATATATATATATGTATATATATATATATATATGTATATATATATATATATATATATATATATGTATATAATACTTTATAATAATCCTAAATATCCTAGACTCATCCTAAAAGTCCTACCTAATAAACTTTAACCCTTAAATGTTTCCCCCTTCTCCTATGTCACCCACCTAACCCCACTTTACCCTTCTTCCTTGTTCTAAACTTCTTAGGCGCAGGCTTATCTTGTCATGCATTTAATGTTTTTTTTTATTAAATGGAAATTGGTTTGCTTGTGGTCCCAAGTTGTCAGTTTGACCAGTGCTTGGTAAGGGGGAGGCAAGTTGTGTTGGCATTAATGCCCAAACCATTAACTTGCATTAACACTTAAACAAATTTCATCCTTGTCTTGGCGTGCCCACCATATAAGTCATGCGCAGTATTTGATGAGAGGGCACACCCACCTTTTTGGTATGCCCAGTCAGCATTGGTTAGCGTGTTGTATCATGGGCAGTAAGATTGTATTTGAGTTGAGTGCTAGTGTTGGGTTAGATTTGTGTTAGGAGGTGGAATTTAGTTAGGTCTAGTTAATAAATGGTTCTTGTTTTAGTAGTTAGTAATTTAGTTAAATCTTTAGTAACAGTTTAGAAGGTGATGAAAGTTTAGAGGTAGATCTAGGATTGTTGTATTAAGTTTAGATTAGTTTCTAGTATATGTGATAGTTGGTCTATATTAAATATAGTATAGTTTATTTTCTTTTAGTTTTGAGTTAAGATAGTTTTAGTGTTAAGTAATCTTAGTATCATTTGGTAATTTTATTAATTGCAAGTTGTTTTATTATATTAGTTTAAGTTTTAAATAGGAGTAGTAATTAAGATATTTAGATTTAGTTTAATTCAAATTAGTATTAGATTTATTTAATATTAAGTTTAGTGTTAATGTCTTAATTTTCTATTTTTAATTTCTATTCAATTTAGGTTGCATTTTAAATGGGACTTTTCAATAGATCGGTTAGATTGTCATTTGATGTTCGTCTAAGAGGTTAATAATTGATCAAAGCTAAATAAAGTATATTTGTGTGTATGTTTAGATGTGACATTTCTTTTAATTAGTTTTTGATTGGATATTTCAAATTAATTACACCCAAATTCATTTAAATTGTTATTCAAATAATTTTAATATATTGTTATAAAGTTAATGTAATAACGTAACTAATGTCAATATCAATTTAATAACGAGAGTATAACTTTAACGATTTATTCCTCCTCAAGATTATAAACTTAAGATGTTATGTAGAGAACCTATACTTTAACTATGAACACAAATATATCAAACTTAGAGTATTTTAATTTTTAACTTTAAAAAAAAAAAAAAAAAATTGTGTTTTTGCCCTCGTAATTTGGGCATGACAACATCAAAATCATCTATTTAAATCAATCACTACATTAGAACACATCCCAAAGCAATAATGAAGTAAATAAGCATAGCATCAAATCCAAGTATCCAAAATCCAATAAGTCCATCATATAATCATAAACAAAGTATATGACTGAATACAAAATAACCAGATATCACCATAAAGCATTATGTCGCATCAATAAGCACCATCATGTAGATATGATCAAACTAAACATCATAGGATCTAACATCTATGATGTTAGTGAATCAAAATATAGTATTTGACCACCAGGTCATCTCGAATGTGCTCAAACATGAGTATTAAAGTATCCCTCGAACCAAAACATAACAAGGTACAAAATGCAAACATGGGAGGTACTACACATTTACCATTGTCAATGACTTTGTGTTATTTCTTGATTCAATAATCCAATTTGATAATGTACAAAGGTGCTAAAACTATTTCAATTCAATGATGCCATTTTTCTTTATTGTTCTTCTAAATCCAAGTTTTTGTTGGTACTTCCCTTCACTATTTAAAGAAATTTAGAGTATCCTTCATTAACCCCAGGGGCTTATTATCTCTTGTAGGTTTCCAAGAAAATGGTAGAATTCTCTTAGAATTATTGTGACACTTTTAAAAATTAGATTTATTTTAATTATTCTAAAATAAATTTAATTATTTAATATAGATTTTTTTGTTCAAAGGTTTGTTAAAAAAGAGAAGAAATGAGCTACTCTTTTTAGAGGTGAAATGTAAAGGTAAACTTTATTTAAAACTAAATCTACTTTACAATTAAATATAAGAAAATTTGCATGGATGCATATAAAATATAAAATATAATAAAACTAGCATTGCAAACTTTTGTGCTTGCAATGATGAGTTGATAAGTTTGATTTTTCAAATTGTCAATTAGTTCAAGTATAGTATAAAAATTAAATAAAAGAAAATTTAAAATAGACAATAATAGTTTAAATTAAGGAACTTGTGCTCTATCTTTAAAATTAAAAATGGAAGGTAAATTAATTTTTTGAATATAATTATAAATGAATAAATTATATTTTAGTAGCTACATTTTGAGTCTCAGTAATTTTCAACATTGTTCTTAAATTGTAAGGACAATCTGAATAATCCAATGCCTATTATGTGCAAAGTTGTCTCCCCACTTTACTTACATGTTACATCATGAAAAAAAATCACAAATAATAGTAGAACGACCTAGTGTCAAATCAACTAAAAAAATACAAACTATAAATTTATATTTTTGCAATAACAAGTGACAAAAAAATTAGCTTCACTTAAGAAACAATACATGAAACAATTTTTTGCAATTATATCAAATTATAAGCATCCCTCAATCTTGTTACATTAATATTGTTGAGAAAACTCAATTCATATCCTTGTATATCATCTCTTTCAACATAAACTCTCTAAATATTTTAGAGAAATAGTGGAGAAATTAGAAACTTAAATTGAAAAGTAAAATTTATAAACTTTGTAATTATTAGTTTAGAAATGTAACATAAAAATAAAATTTAGAAACTTTGTAATTATTGGTTGAAGCAATTTATGCATGACTATATCTTAACTAGATTAAGTATTAGAATAAGGATTTAACAAGGATTAGGGATATATTAGAATTAGGTCCAGAGTTAGAATTATCATAAGTTTTCAATTAGAATGCAAAAATATTAGGGTATAAATTTATTTTAAGTTTTTTTTATTAAGTTCTTTAAAGCATAGTTATTTTTTCACCCTTCATACCTAGGCCAATTAATTTTTCAAATTATAAACCTATTCTTCTTTCAATCTCAATCTTTAACCCTATCCATATTACAAATTATACTACTTAACGTATCTATAACACCAACCTAAACTATAATTAATTTGATTAGGGTTAGATTTTAGGGTTTAAATTCATATCATGGCAGTTAGTATTAGGGTTTACCTTTGAGTGTAAAGTTTGGATTTATGGTCATAGTAAGAAGTAGAGAATGGTGAGGGTTAGGATAAGTATAAAATATTTTATGTTAGGATCAGGATTTTGGTCACTATTAAGAGCGAGGTTAGAACTAATATCAAGGTTCAAGGGATTGGAATTATAATTATATTGGAATCATGATTATATAATATGCTCCAAGTTAGGTTTAGAGTTTCTTGTGAAGATTACAAGTTACATCATGGTTAGGGTTTGGCTAGGTTTTAGGGTTTAGGGTTTATGGTTGAGATTAAAATCCTAAATTTGAACCTTGATACAAACTCAAACCATAATACTAACCATGATGGGCACCTATATCTTAACCGTAATCCTAGCCATAACCTTAAATTCTAAATATTAAACCCTAATCCTAACCTTAATTGTTATACCTTTTATCCTAACTATGAACACAAATCTATGATAAACTTGACACTAAACCAAACTAGAAACTGCAACCCTAAACCTAACTAAATAATTAATTGAATTAATCATCTTCCATATTCTTAATCAAACCATCAATTTGAACTCTAAAAAAACACTATTTTGAAATTCAACTCCACCATAAATAAAAAACTCTAACACTAAACCAAATTAAACTGTCATATAAAGAAAATGAAACTCTAACCCTAACTCTAAATTAGTGTAAACTTATCACAAACAAAAATAAGCCTAGAGATTCTAAATAAATTTAACCTATCAAATGTTAAACTATATTACTAACCCTAATTGATGAACTCTAATTATATATGTTGACTTTAAATCCTAATGAAAATCCTAAATCATAATTCTAACCCTAATCTTAAATCACAATACTAATCATAATTCTAAATGATGAATCCTAGTCATAAATCATAACGATAACCTTGATCCAAATCCTAAAAGCTAAAACCTTTTATGCTCTTTACAGTTATATCTTAAATCCTAAGCTAGATCATAATTATAAATGGTAAACCCTAACCATAAATCCTAAACCCTAACCTTGAGTGCTATGCCACAAATTCTAAGACCTAACCCTAATCATGAATCATAAATCCAACTTGAACCATAATCCTAAATAGTCAAACCATCAATTTGATCCCTAACACAACACTATTTTGAAATTCAACTCCACCATAAATTTAAAAACCCTAACTCTAAATTAGATTAAATGTATCACAAATAAAAATGAGCCTAGATGCTAAATAAAGTTAAACCTATCATGTGTTTAACCATATTAATAACCCTAATTGATGAGCTCTAATTATAAATGTTGAATTTAAATCATCATAAAAACCCTAAATCATAATTCTAACCCTAACCCTAAATCATAATATTAATCCTAAATCATAATTCTAAATGATGAATCCTAATCATAATAATAAACTTGATCCAAAACCTAAAAGCTTATATGCTCTTTACATTTATATATCTTAAATCCTAAGCTAAATCATAATTATAAATGGCAAACCCTAATCTTGAGTGCTACACCCTAAATTATAAAACCTAACCCTAATCATGAATCATGAGTCCAACTTGAAACCATAATCCTAAATGGTTAAACCATCAATTTGATCCCTAATGCAACACTATTTTGAAATTCAACTCCACCATAAATTTAAAACCCTAACACTAAACCAAATTAAACTGTCATATAAAGAAAGTGGAACTCTAACCCTAACTCTAAATCAGTTTGGACTTATCACAAATAAAAATGAGCCTAGATGCTAAATAAATTTAAATCTATCAAATGCTTAACCATGTTACTAACCCTAACTGATAAACTCTAATTATAAATGTTGACTTTAAATCCTAATGAAGAACCTAAATCATAATTCTAACCCTAACCATTAATACAATACTAATCATAAATCCTAAATCATAATTCTAAATGATGAATCCTAAGCATAAATCATAATGATAACCTCGAACTAAACCCGGAAAGCTAAAATCCTATATGATCTTTATAGTTATATCTTAAATCCTAAGTTAAATCATAACTATAAATAGTAAACCCTAATCTTAAATCCTAAACCTTAATCCTAAGTGCTACACCTTGAATTCTAAAACCTAACCCTAACCATGAATCATAAATCAAAATTGAAACCATAATCCTAAATGATCAACCATAATGTTAAATGTTAAGCCCTATATAGAGATGCCAAATCATAATCCTTATCACAAACCTAATCCTGAATTCAATAAGCTTCATTATGAACCATAATACTAAATTCAAAACCCTAATGCAAATGATTTATCATAATCAAAATAGTAAATACTAAATCCCAATGATAAATATTAAATCCTAACCACAATCTTAGTAATAAATATCTAAAACTAATCCTAACCATAATGAAAAATCTAGATTATAATGCTAAACTCTAAACCCTATCATTAATGACAATTGATTAACCCTAATTTAAGGTGTTGCACTCTAATTATAATTATAACCCATCTTTACACTAACCCTAACCAAATCACAAATCTATTCTTAACCACCTACATTTAATTTGTTAGCATGATTGTTGATGGTATTCCTTTGGGGGAGTATCCTAAGCATTGCTAGAACACTTGGGGAGATTGTTAGCATGTTTGACATGTTGCATACATGATTCTATTTGTCATTGATGTCACCATAGCAATAAGTCTATGAAGACTAATAGAGCAACAAATAGAGATCTTAGTTGTACGGACAATGTTTTGATTTTCTAGTGATGTGCGTTCATGGACCTGTTCTATACAATGTCTTAATGTTAAGGTTCAATGCACAGTACCTAAGTCAAAGATGTACAAAAGATATGTCTAATTTACAGAGAGCAATACAGAGACAGAGTACCTAAGAAGCAGTTTATGAGTGTATTATATCTTCTAACAGATATATGATCTAGAGATGTGTGGTCGACTAGTGACATAAGACAATCTGATAATGACATCAACAAATGAGAAAGACCTAGTGTCACACGTGTGAGAAGTTGTATAGACTGTGAGCTGACGGTGCTATTGTAATTATGAATTAATTGATTATCTTGTTATAATTAATTGGGAAAGCCTCAAGGCTGACTCAAGGAATTATTTTGATGATACGATATAAAGGAAAGATGTTTTCCTTGTTTGTAATAGTATATGTGATCATTATATTGAATGTGAAATACAAAAAGGAGCAGTGTGTTTGGTGAATGTGAGTAAGCGATCCAAGGGATTATTGAATGTGAGATTTGTGATCTGGTTAAGAGATCAAAAGGAACAGAAGTCTAGTTGACAGGACAAAGAAAGAGGAAGGAAGTACTATTCATTTCTATTATTCTGCAAGGAATAATACAAAGATCATTTGGACAGTGGGTTCATTGATCTTGCCCCAAAAGCTTTTTGGAAAATGAGTCCATCTGTCTTCTACAACTCCTAACAGAGTTGGAATCTCCTAATAGGGATTCAAATTCTCCTAACAGGGACTGATATATACTGAATGTTGTTATAGACTCCTAATAGGGTCCATCCTCTAACAAGGAATATTTATATTAGTACATCATCTTGTGGGTACTATCCCCATTGGGGTTTTCCCCCTGATCAAGGGTTTCCCTAGTTAACATATCTAGTGTTATTGTGCATGAGTATCTTATTGTGTTTTTTGATTATATTGCTCATATAGTTAGAGTTTAATAAGGTTGATAGTTGTGATATTAGTTTGATAACTGATTCACCCCCCGCCCTCCCAGTTATATTGGTGGACTATATAATCTAACATAATTATCATTACCCTATCCCTAATTGTTACAAGTGTACAACTTCATCATAACTCATATCTAATCCTAACCGTGGCATAAACCTAAATCATTATCCTACCACTAATGATAATTTTGAATAACTGAAAATAATTAGATCCTTAGTTTTTTGTGTACTCATAAACTTTTAACTTCTCCATTCATTTCTTTTCAAAGATTGCCCAATTTACTTTCTTCTCACTGGTACAATTAGTTAAAGGTTCAATTTTTATGAGGATTAGCATAATAACCTTAAGTGTATGTCATGATTAGGATTACAATTGTATTTAGAGTTCAGGCTATCATGGTTAAAACTAGAGCTTGAATTAAAGTCTAAGTGGATCAGTTATTTATTTTGTAGCTTCTTTATTGAGACTTATTGTGCACCAACATTATTAACTAAATTTTCCTATACATTGTATTATCTCCATAAATCTATGAAAAAATTTCCCAAATTTTTATCCTAGTTGACCTTAAACATACCTTTGACGTACCCATTGCACCCTAAGGTGCAATAGACAAGTACATCATTTTAATCAATGAAATTTGTGTGTATTGCTTCCATCAAACAATTCGTTGTAAACTTGGATTGATAGTGTCCAACTATCATCTTGTGCATATGCAATGAACTCGATCCATCAGATGATATTTTCTTGAACAACTTATCATTAATTGATTTTTTAATACTTTCATTTCACAATTTTGAAGAAGGCGATCAATTTTAAAATAGTAATCGTTCGACCTTATTTTGTAAAATATGTTTAATTTATAAAATATTATTCAGATGTATAAATCAATTAAATATCATATATCATATAAAGTAGGTTATGATACCTAAATTAATTTTCCTCTTAATTGATAAATGATACACTTTTTAATAAGTTAATAAAAAAAAATTAAAAATCTATACATATTCCCTCATGCCAGTGGCTAACTAGCCAACTGAATTATTTATATCAGAATATTTTAATAAAATAAAAAAAGGAAAAAAATGACAATGTAATTTTTAAATTAATTATAAAAACATTAAAAAGGGGAATCGAGTCAGTTGGGTAGACGTTGCATATCCCTTATACCCATTTTCATTCAAATACTAGTTAGTCCCTGCCTATTTTATAGGCAGGGTACTAATGTTTTCAGTTGCTCCCTTCAATTAATTTTTATGACTTTAAGTACTCAACTTCAAAAGTTAGAGAATAGATTTATTTTTAAAATAATTTTTAATCTCTAATTCTTCTTTTTTGATTGGTTGATCTTAATTTTCCTAGGGATATTATTGTATTTTCACTCAAAAAAATCTAAAAAATTAAAATATCTATATAGTTTCCAGAAAGTTCCTTCAATTATCCACCAATTCTGATGTTCCTAGAAATATTCAGCAATGTGAGCATGTTGTTGATGAGCTCCCGCTAAACCTAAAATGACAAGAAACCAGCTCCGGATAGACCTGCCACTCATACTACTCCAAAGAAGGGAGGAGAGTCGGCCGCCACTACACCTCCTAGTTCTAGGAAGCACATGAGACGTAGAGGATAAATATATTAGATCATTCTAGATACGGAACATCAAATCCTCTCCATGAAATGTGACTCTTATTTATTCTGCACTGCCAAATAGTAAATGAACGCCTACATTTGTCTCCTCTGTTGCTTTGTTCAGCACAAAGACCTTTCACATTACTTATATTATTTGTCGCATTAAATTTTTGTTCTTTCTTTCAACTTTCAAGCCAACGAACCCTCTGCAAAAGGACAGTAGTTTCACCTTTGGTGGTTGGAATGATGATTTTAATGAAAATGAAATGAAGAATATGAGATTTTAAATCAAATATCTACAATTACACTTTATTTTGTCCAAATGATATGCACAAAGTAATATAGCATGATTTTTAATTTAATTAATAAATGTTGAAAACTTATATTATATGTTGCATAAGGTGCGAATATTCTACCATTGATGCCATGCCCATAACGAACCTTCTTATATTTTGGATTAACCAAAAACTATAGGGATCATTTTAATGCAAGAGAATGTATTTAAATAGAACATCAATATAACTTAATAAATTTGATTCCTTACGCTATATCATGATAGTATCAGAAAAATGCTTGGTATATTCTCTCATATAATAAATTTGTAGGAAGGCTAAAAATGGCATGTTTTATGTTTTATGTTTAATAAATCAATTATGATAAGTTGTTTCTTAATTTCTGATTGGTCGAACCAAATTTCTTGGGGTTTATATCCATTTTTGTAAATAGTAAAATTGACAAAAATATTAAATGTCATGTTGGTGGTCTGCAAAGTAAAGGGGACAGGCAGATGGCAGCCGTCAGGTAGCAATAGCACTGCGGGCAGAAGTGCAGGGTAGGCCGACGCCTATGTAATTTAGAGAACACCAATAATGAACGTCGAAATTAGTATATAATTTTTTGAAGACAAAACAAAACAACATTATTTTAAAGCATCAACTATGAGTTGTCGCAATAGTCATAATATTAAGTACAGTAGTTAGTGTATATCATTAAAAACTTAAGATAATAGAATTTAAAAACTAATTTGTTGAATATATATCAACATTTTTAAAAAAAATTAGTTTTGAAAATAGTTTTTAAAAAATTTAATATATTTTAAATATCTTTATAAATTAGTTTTATATAAATCAATAGTTTTTAAAAATTAGTATTATATAAATCAATGATCATTGTAAATTATTAAATTTGATTTTTTATTAAAATATATTATTTCCTTTCAAAGTTGTATTGCTTTTATATGTATAGACTATAGTATATATTAATAAAATTTTGTTAAAAAAGTTAATTTCTAAATTCTAACTTATGTAATTAGATTCTAAAAATCTTAAATTTCTTGGTTAAAAAATCTATTAGTTCAAATGTCTTGATTTTACAATGCATTACATTAAGTTCTATATTTTTAAACAATGGCTACTCGCTACATTGTTTTTTTTTTTTTTTTAAGTTTTCAATTATATTAATAGATTATATTTAAATCATTAAAACTTTTATTACATATTGAAATGTAAGTGTAAAAAAATGTATAATTCAAATTTTTTTTTAAATAATAATTAAACAAAAATAATCTTGTTTCAAAATGTGTAGTTCAAATTTTAAAAAATAATAATCAAACAAAAATAATCTTGTTTCAAAAAAATTAAACAATTTGCACTATAACTATATCTCTATAAAAATGATATTTATTTTACAAAGTCTAATTTTATATTTTCTATACAACTATTTATTTTATTTATTAAATATTTATTATTTCATTACATATTGAAATTTGTGTCCTATTTAAAATGATTTTTATATCTATCTTCCCTTGTTTTACCACAATATCATTATTATTTACTATCAAAATTTTACTATAAAAAATTATTTAGATAAATACATTAAAAATGTTACTGTTTGAATCTATAAATTCAAACATTTACTCATCTAAAAAACAATATAAAACCATTTTCATTAAAAAAGAATATTTTTTTTTTATATACTTACTAATAAATTAATTCTTAAATAAACAAAATATACTTTTACTCTAAACATTAAAATTTTGAAATTATTACTCCTCAAATATTTGAACCAATTCTTCACTTCTCATTTATTTAACATTTGTATTATTTTACTTATACTTTAAACTAAAAACTAATTGCAAATTTAGTGTTTAACAAACATTAAAATAATTTTTCACCTTTTCACAATAGGCAAGGACTCCTGCTCGACCAGAGCTCTTGTTATATGAATAATTTATAACTAATAATAATAATCTATTCTTAATAAAAGACATAATATATATGTGAATTGTAACGAAAAGAAATGCACCCATAAAAAGTGAAAATATGATGAAGGTCGCTTTTTTACGTTCCTTGAAGTCGCCCGTCGGACAAGTCCATTTATATTTATTCAGTCACAGGACTGGTTTTAGTCCATAAAGAATTTGTTATTTGCACATCCATAGATAAACGGTGCCTACATATGTTTTGCAAATTTTCCGCAACTTTGTGACTTGCACAGCGATAGGTAAACGGTATATTGTGCAAATTTTCCTTCCTGCGTTAGTAAGAAGTGTAATATGACTTGTTATGGCCTGAAATTTTCCTAAGCGTGTGAGAAAGTAGATTTGATGAGTATTAAAAATTCAAGAATGTAAGGACAGAGATTCGATTGTTGGTGGGAAAGTTGCTTTCCCGAGCCTTATAGTCTAGTATTTTCTTTTACTTATGACAAATTATATTTGAATCATATAAAAGTTTTCTGGACAGCTACAATTTTCTTTTACTTCCAAGACTTGTTATGGTCTGGAATTTTCTATAGTATAAATGTTCAAGATGACGTTGACAGATTTTTAATTTGAATTTGAATGGTTATGCAGGGAATTGATTGAGGGAAATTGATAGACATTGGCAGTGTGATTTTAATATGCAGTACAAAATTTTGGTTTGTTTTTTACGCTCACTGTTTTCCCGTGTCTATTTATTCCTTCACCATTTTCATTCTTGTTCTCTTCAATTGACCTGTGTTGCCCCTGCTTCACTGTTGCTTGGTCTGTCATGGCTGCTCTTTTCTCATTACTTTTTGCAATGCTTTCCATGTTCTCACTCTCTGCTCTTCCTCGTTCTCCAAGCAATCTCTCTCGTCAACAAGAAATTCTCTTGCGATTCAAAGCCGGTGTTTCCAGAAACGACAGTTCTTCTCTGCCCGACTGGACTCCCCTTCATCCCTTTTGCAATTGGACTGGCATCTCCTGCCACTCCTCTTCTCACTCTGTCCGTGCCATCCACTTGACCCAAATGAATTTACACGGCACCATCTCTCCTGCCCTCGGTAATGTCTCCTCTCTTCGATCCCTAAATCTCTCACAAAACCACCTCACTGGTACCATTCCTCCCCAACTCGGCCATCTACCACACCTACGGATACTCTGGCTGGAATATAATCAGCTACGAGGAACCATTCCCCCCTCTCTCTCTGCTCGCCGCAGTCTCTATTTTCTCGCACTCTCCTTCAACCAACTGAATGGCAGCATTCCCCCTGAACTCAGTATTCTCCCAAGTTTGAAGCACTTCTTCTTGGGCGTTAACAATCTCACGGGTACCATTCCGCCCTCTTTTAATAATTTTTCCGCCCTAGTTCGATTGGAATTGGCGGAAAATGAGTTATCGTGCACCATTCCTCCTGATTTGGGCATGCTCATCACACTAGATTATCTCAGTGTATGGGGAAATCAGTTTAGCGGAAACATACCAAACTCCTTGGGAAATTGTTCCCGTCTCGAAATGCTTTACTTAAATGACAACCAACTTGTTGGAGCGGTTCCAGTGGAGTTGGGTAAGTTGAACCTACTAATCCAGCTTTCCATATTCAACAATGAGCTTGTTACTGACGGCAGTAACACACTGGCTTTTCTTACTGCTCTCACAAACTGCTGCCACTTGCAAAAAATAGATATTGGAAGTAATCATTTCACTGGTGTATTGCCCCCATCCATTGGGGAACTGTCTTCCAATCTTTATTACTTGAGTTTATCAGACAACATGATAAGCGGGAGCATACCGCGACAGATTGCCAATCTGACAAACTTAACTTTGTTAGCTCTAGACATTAATCATTTCAGCAGCATTATTCCATCTGAAATTGAAAGGTTCTGTAAGTTGGAACGATTGTATTTGGGAAGGAACCAATTAGAGGGAAGCATTCCTAGCGAGATAGGTCAAATGAAACATTTGGGACTCTAAAGTCTTTACCACAACCAGTTATCTGGAAAAATACCAGATTCTCTTTGTAGCTCCCAGCAGCTCAGATATCTTTATCTACATGACAACAATTTATCAGGGGGTATCCCTGTTAGTTTGGAGGGATGTCAGAAGTTGGAGGACATTTACTTATCTCACAATAAACTAGGGGGAAGGATACCACGGGAAGTCATTGCCAGCCTTAAAAACCTGCAATTCGACCTAAACCTCTCGTGGAATTCTCTGCAAGGGTCATTGCCACAGGAAATGAGTAGTATTGTAATGGCTCAAGCCATAGATATATCTGGGAATCAACTCACTGGTCTCATTCCAGCTTCACTTGGAGACTGTACAGCATTAGAGCACCTCAATCTGTCCCACAACTCCTTTGCAGGTCCAATACCAACCTCACTCTCCAAATTAAGATATCTCCAAGATATGGATCTATCTTTCAATAATTTATCAGGGATGATTCCAGAAGCGGGCGTGTTTCCAAATAGAACTGTTATAGCATTTCTTATGGGAAACCCTAGCCTATGTAGCCCAAAAAATTATTCATTGCCTCCATGCCCAATTCACACCCACCAAAAACATTCCCTGCTTAAGAAAATAGTCATATCAGTTGTTGGATCCATTGGATTTATAATATGCTTCTTCACTCTAGTAATGCTATCGAAACATAAATTTGCAGGCCAGCTAGTCCTTGCCTTGAGCTTTAGTTTTGAGAGTATCGGCTATCCCAAATTTTCTTATCAAGATCTTGTCATTGCAACATCTGGATTTGATGAGTCGACCTTGCTTGGAGTAGGTAACTTTGGATCTGTCTACAAAGATATCTTGAGGGATGGTAGGATCATTGCCATCAAGACTCTTAATTTTCAAAATGAAGAAGCTCTAAAGAGTTTTAAGAGAGTGCAAATTGTTAGGGAGGATTCGACACCGTAACCTCATCAGAATCATAAGTGCATTTTTCTACCCTGATTTAAAAGGTTTAGTTCTTCAGCTTGCGGCTAATGGGAGTCTGGAAAAGCATTTGCACCTTGATAGAGATGATCAAGGCTTTTGTAAATTGGGATTGAGAGAGTGCTTGAACATTGCTATAGATGTAGCCCATGCAATGGCATATTTACATCAAGATTGTCCTCTACAAATTGTGCATTGTGATTTAAAACCTAGCAATGTGCTCTTGGATGCCACCATGACAGCCCTTGTCACTGATTTTGGTATAGCCCGTTTAACTACTACCAATTCTGTAGATTCACTGAGTACAACAACATTTGGACTCAAAGGATCCATCGGCTATATTGCTCCAGGTAACATTTTTTGAATTATCTTGATATTGGCATCATTATCTACTTTATTATCGTGTTATGAATTTAATGAATAAAATTGATTGCAGAGTATGGATTGGGTGGGAATGTTTCTACAAAGGGAGATGTCTATAGTTTTGGAATTCTGATCTTGGAGATGGTTACAAGGAGACAACCAAGTGATGACATGTTTGTGGGAGACATGAATCTAAAAAAGTGGGTGAGGTTGGCTTGCCCAGAGAGATTGGTAGATGTTGTTGACAGCGAACTGCTGAAAGATGTGAATGAAAATGTGGAAGACAAAAGATGTCTTCTTTCTTTTATTCAAGTTGGTTTGCTTTGCAGTGCTGAAACACCACAAGAGCGACCTTCCATGAGAGGTGTAGCAAATGGCTTGGAGAGGCTGAGGACATCTTTGATGGGAGGGGAAACTGCTTCCAATTTAACAGCTACCATATCAGAACTCCTGGAGAGTACCAACTGCGCAGGAGCAGCTGCATCTGACAGTCAAAGTAGTTCATTTTAGATTTATTGTAACTTCTAAACTAGTTTTACTACTTCATTTTGGATCCTGTCAATTCCATTTCTTAAACTGTAATTCTACAAGCTTGTTGGTAGATCCAATTCATTTGTTTTGTTTAAAGTAATTGGGGATCCCAGTTGGAGAGCACCGAGCTTATATTCATGTCGTTTTATCGTATTACTGTTGCAATGCATTTTTATGAACTGTTCTCTTTTTCAGCTTCTTATCTCAACTACTCATTTCATGTATATCTGTCTCAACTATATTGACATCCTCCTTTAACTGTGGCTATTATATACCATCTGTTTATGTTTCAGCTGCTGTAGCTTTTTCTACTATTTTCAGAAGTTATATGTGAATTCAATTTTTCTTTTTTAAATATTAAAAATTATGATATTATCAATACATGCTTATTGATAATACTCAAATCAAGAGGACTCTGCATTGAACATCATGACAATGTATTTGGTAAGGCATATTTTTAAGTTGGTTTCATACCATAAGATGCTCGTAAACCTGAGAAAACTACTCTATGGCTTGTGCGACACCTTGGTCAGTTCTTCAAATTGCATTAATGACATGTCAAATGGGACTGATTTAAATATAGTGCACTTAAGATACAATACAGGCTCCTTTTTCAACAATTCACCCTACTATGGTTGCTAAAAGTAATGACTGACTAGAAAGTAATAAACAAGAAGGTTTTTTAATCCTTTCCCCTATGATTCTAAGGCTTTATCATATCAGTCCGTGTCTTAATTTCATGCCCACTTTATATCACGGAGCCTTCTTCAAATTGTGTATTCCCTTCCACCCCCCCTCCTGGCCTCCACAAGACTTTAAATTTAATAACTTGTTCTTACTGCTGCCCCTGCATCTGATCCAGATTAGGCCTTCACTAGAAAGAATGCTTCATTACACCTTGTGAAAACTTTTTTTACGTTCTACATTGACTGCCCTTGAGTACACGTTATACTGCATCCTCATCTCCACATATCACTCTTATAAAGGCCCAACAGAATTTTTCGATTGGAATCACTTCTACCTGTAGCATTTCTGTCCCTTGGGGTTAAGGTCTGGCTATCTTCTTAGCACTTTAATTCCTCTTCCAGTGCTCTCAACTGTCCTTCGCTTCTTCCTTTTCATTCTACTGACTATGTTTGCACTCATTATCACAAGTTTCTGAATTGTGCTTGCCTTTGCTACCACACATGGAAAAGCTCTTCCTTCTCCAGTCTCTGCATTTCAATCTAATGAATATAAAAAACATTGATTCTGAAGATTAAGTCATGGAAAATGCCATATTCTCTGCACTCTGTAAAAGATGATTCTAAAGGAGAAAAAGATTTGGGATTAGGGCTTTCAAGCATTGAAGGGTTTCTAAGGAAACAAAACCAAAGACACGTGGATATGAAATTCAAAGTTGTTTAAAATCAACTGCTGTGTTTCCAATGCGTACAATGATGCCTTGATCCATTGCCAGCTTGAGCATGAATCCTGACATTCGATGATACATGTTGCCAAAATCAATAGATGAGATTGGTAAAATTGCCTGGTTGAATTGTCTCCACACCTACCCTCTTCTTGGTGCAAATCCAACTTGAAATTTGTTCTGATGTTGGTTTGATGATTCAATTAACTAATTCTGATCCAAACACAATCCAAAATAATCCTGTCATCTTCTATTGATTCTGAACGATGGAACAGAGGACTTTGGAGCTGCTTTACTGTTACTGTCAAAGTATTTGGGGTTTCTTTTTCGTTTTTGTCACTTTTGTTTTGTTTTTTTAATGCTGAACTGAGTCCTTTGTGACACCTAAGTTTGTGTTTACTATGGTTCAGTAGAGACTCGTTTTATTAATTCTCAGATACAAGAACTCTCATTTCAATCTCTGCTCGGAGCCCTGGGGTTTGGCTTTTTCAGTAACTGTATTTATTCTAACATTTTGTAATGGACTTTTTGATGACAAAATTAGAAAGATGCATGTTCTATGGATATATTTTCTGTTTTAATTGGCCAAAGATCCAGCATAACAATTGTTTTTCTTTGATTATGATCCTACCCCAAGAATATCAGTCTTAATCTCAGGAATTCCGCTATCCAAAGTACGAATTATTCAATACTCTTCGAGCTCAAATTATGTTTTCTCTAGGCTCAAAATACGAGACCAACATAAGCTAAATTATAACACTAATTAGACTATTTGTGTTCGGAGTTTAACTGGAAAAGCTTGATGTGTCATAAGGAATTTCTTTTCTAACTTCGCATACACAATTCACACAGCAAACTTTTGGGGATTTCCATGGCGGCATGGAACGCCCGAATTCTGAGAAAAATATTTTCTCTCCACCCAATCCAGAATGTAATGTTCTTGAAATGTCACCGATAAACTGTGGCTGAAAGCTTTTGACAATCTTCATCATCAAGCAATTTTAACAGGAGTGATTGTGCTTTGCCATCACCAGACCGTCTTGAAGATACTCTGTAGCTATTTTAGACGTTTATAGTTTCCAAACTAGTTTTACTACGTCATGTTTGATAGCTTCGTCTTCCAGCACAAGCTATATAGTATTGTTTCCTGTCAATTGCATTTCTTAAACTGTAATTCTCCAAGCTTGTAAGTAGATCTAGTTCATGTGTTTTCTTTAAAGTAGTTTGGGAAACTATGATGTTGCCAATTACTATTCTCTCACAGTTGGAGAGTGCCGAGTTTATCTTCATGTTGTTTTTAAGGGATGTGCTGTTTCTTATGGAGCTGTTTCATATTACTTGTCTGAACTACTCCTTTCATGTATCTTTGTCTCAATTACTGTATTTACACTATAGCTATTATATACCATCTGTTCATGTTTCAGCTGCTGCAATTTTTTCTACTATTTTTTAAGTTTTGCTATTTTCAATATTAAAAAATATGATATTGTCAACATATGCATATTGACAACGTGTGCAAATCAAGAGGACTCTGCATTGAACAGTTAGACAATGTTTTGGTAAGGCAATTACTTTGAAGTTTGTTTCGTACCATAAGGTGCTTGTTTCAGCTGCTGTAATTTTTTCTACTATTTTTTAAGTTTTGCTATTTTCAATATTAAAAAATATGATATTGTCAACATATGCATATTGACAACGTGTGCAAATCAAGAGGACTCTGCATTGAACAGTTAGACAATGTTTTGGTAAGGCAATTACTTTGAAGTTTGTTTCGTACCATAAGGTGCTTGTAAACCTGATAAAACTACTCTATGGCTTGTGTAACACCATGTTCATTTCTTCAAATTGCACTACACACATGTCATGTGGGACTGATTTGAATATAGTGCACTTAAGATATGATACAGGTTCCCCTTTCAACAATCCACCCCACCATGGTTGCCAAAAGTAATGACTGACTAGAAAGTTATAAACATTAAGACATTTTAATCCTTTCGCCCACTTTATATCACAGAGCCTTATTTATTTCATATATTCTCTTCTGCCCCATCCTCCTGACCTCCACAACACTTCAGATTTAATAACTTGTTCATACTGCTGCCCCTGTATCTGATCTAGATTAGGCCTACATTTGAAAGAATATTTCATTGCACGTTGTGAAAACTTTTCTGACATTATACATTGACTACTCTTTAAGTACATGTTATACTGCATCCTCATCTCCACATATCACTTTTATAAGTGCCCAATAAAAAAATTTTATTGGAATTACTTCTACCCGTAGCATCTGTCGCTTTGGGTGAAGGTCTGGCTATCTTCTTAACAGCCATTATTCACTTTAGCTCCTCTTTGAGTGCTTTTAACTGTCCTTTGCTTCAATCCACACTCTTTTTCATTCTACTGTCTTTGTTTCAACTCCTTTTTATCACAGTTTTCTAGATTACACTTGCCTTTGCTATCGCACATAAAAAACTCTTATTTGGGCCCTTCCCCAGTCTCTGCGGTTCATAATAGTAAATACCATACTGTCCCTTGTATCAGCTCTCAAAATACCATATTGTCCATTTTGGCATTTGGATCATTTCTAAATACCAATTTCCTTTCTTCTGTTCTCCAACACACAAGTCAACAGTGTACTATACTTCAAAAAAGTGATGTCATTGTTCTAGAGACTGCCTATAATTCCCGGTTTAACTTGCTAATGCCTAGTTGAGTTGTCTCTACACCTATCCTCATCTTCTTGCAAATCCAACTTGATGAAATTCGTTCTGCTACCGGTTTGATGATTCAATTAACTGATTCTGATCCAAAACACTACCCAAAAATATTCTGTTTCCTTCTACCGATTCTGAATGATGGAACAAAATACTTTGTGGAAGCTGCTTTACTGTCAAAATATTTGGGGGCTTTTGTTTTTGTCACTTTTGTCTTGTTTTTCAATTGCTGAACTGAATCCTTTGTGACACTAAAGTTTTTGTTTCTCCCAGGTATTGTTCTGTTTACTATGGTTGAGTAGAGGCTCGTTTTACTAATTCTCAGATACAAGAGCTCTCTTATTTCCATCTCTGCTAACAGCCCTTGGGTTTGGCTTTTTTCAGTAACAGTATTTATTCTAACATTTTGGAACGGACTTTTTGATGATAAACTAAGTAAGATGCATGTTCTATGGATATATTTTCTTCTTTGACCATGATGCTACCCCGACAATATCATTCTTAATTTCAGGAATTCCACTATCCAAAATACAAATTATTGTAGAAAATTCTCAAATATTGATAATCTTCAAGCTCAAATTATGTTTTCCTTTGGTTTCCAAACTCCCTAAGCTAAAAACGTGTAATGTCTCATATGTAAATTTTTTCCAACTTCGCATACGCATATCACACAGCAAAACTTTCAGGGGTTTCCATGGCGGTATTATGAAGAATCTCTTGGGCCAGCATGGGCAGCGCAAATGCTAAGCAATGTTGTCAGGAAATATCTCATCTGATGTACCAATTCCTGTTTCTCTCCATCCAATCCAAAATGTACTGTTCTTGAATCATCACTGCTAAACTGTGACAGAAAGTTTTTGACAATCTTCATTATTGAGAAACTTTTATAGGAATTGAATGTGCTTTGCCATCACCAGGCCGTCTTAAAGATACTTTGAAGCTATGTATTTGTGAGTGTTGAGAATTGTGTCTCAACCTTGCAAGCTTCTTTTTCCGGAAAATTCTAGAATTTGTTTGTGGTAGTTTTTCACATGTTTACAGGTTCGTGTATGAGTTGTTAAAAATGTGTCTTGTCCCTAGTACAATATAGGAGGGCTATTTTTAGAGTATAAACAACTCATTATATGACTTTTATAGGGGTCTAAACTAGAAGACAAAATTATGGACGAAAATGTTATTCTTGGAGTTAAAAATGACAATTGGGTAACATGTGACATGGTTGTTTTGCCCATGGTTTTAGCTCATGGTTTTGTAAAACCAAAAATGGTTTCCAAGTTGTAAATCACTATAAAAGGAGGCATTAGGAGATGTTTGTATCATCGAGTTTTATTTGCAAGATTGGGTACTAGAAGGAGTCTCTCTGAGTCCGAGTCCGAGTTTGAGTTGTAGTGATGCACTCCTGTAAGAACTTGCATTGCAAGTGTATTGTAATCTTTTTGATTTGAGAATACATTGTGCAGATTTTGGAGGGTGGGTTTTTTCTCCCAGAAGGGTTCCCCACGGTAATCATTGTGTTATGCGTTCATTGTTATTTTGATTATCTTACTATGCATTTCTTGAGATCTCTGTAATAATTAGTTGAATTTGTGTAATTGTCCTCTCAATATTAGTGTAGGAAGTGATTCCACGCACCTTTGCTTTCTTACAAGTGGTATCAGAGCCTGGCCAATTTTGGTTCTATTTGTCAAGGAGGATTGATGTAGAGAAGTTTTCTGGCACAAACTTTGAGATGTGGAAGCTGAAGATGGAAGATCTATTGATTGATCGGGATCTATGGGATGCGATTGATGAAAATAAGCTACAGCCCGCAGATCCAACTTCAGCTGCGCAGTATGATGTGACAGACAGAAAAGCTAAAGGTCTCATCAGATTGTGTCTTACAGACTCGATTCTGATTAATGTCCATGAAGAACCTACCACGAAGAAGCTTTGGAAGAAACTAAGTGAGATCTATCAAGCGAAATCACTTGTGAATAAGATTTTCTTGATAAAGAAGTTGTTTTCCTTGAGAATGGAAGAAAGTGGACAGATTTCTAAGCATCTTGAAAGTTTTGATATGTTGGTGACTCAGTTGACCTCAGTTAGGGTGGTGTCGATGGATGAAGAAGAAAGGTGTCAAATCTTGCTATGTTCGTTGCTAGACTCATGAGACAGCCTTGTCATGGCCATAGAGAGCACTTCAGTTGTCTTGAAGATGGAGGATGTTGTTGGTTCTCTACTTTCTGAAGAGATGAGAAGGAAGGGCTCTCTAAATGCCAAAGAGGCTTTGAGTGTTCGGGGAAGACCAAAAAAAAGAGGCAAGAACGAAAAGCAGCACGGTCGTTCTAAGTCCAAGAATAAGGGGAAATCAAAATCTCCTGGTAAGTTCAAGGCGATCTACTAAAATTGTGGCAAACCTGGACACTTTCGATTATAAAGAGGAGAAGAAGAAAAAGAAGCAAGATTCTAATTCTGAGTCTGAGAAGGAAGATGGAGATGTTTACATCACAGCGTTAGCCACTGATGCAGGTGACAATGCATGGTTGATAGACTCAAGTGCATCTTTTCACATGACTCCTAATAGAAATTGGATTAGTAAGTATGAAAATTTTGATGGTGGTGAGGTGTATTCGGGTGATAACTATGTTCTTGATATTGTTGGTCATGGAAGTATTCGTGTGAAATTTTCTGATGGAAGAATTATAAGATTTTATGGTGTCTTGCATATCTCGGAACTAGCAAAGAATTTGTTATCTATTAGCAAACTAATAGATGCGAGTGTACATGTACAGTTTTCTGAAATAGGTGTGAAAATGGTGAGAGGTGCTATGGTAATAGCAAGAAGAAGCAAATTGGGTACATTGTACCAGCTTGATACATGCACAGTTGAGCGCAACAGTACTTCTGATAAGATTGTGAAGAGGACTACTTTGTTGGAGAAGTAGAGGATTTCTCTTTCAACAGAGGGTCGTGGTTTTTGGGTACCCAAGGATGCTTTGTCTACTGAATCAAAGTTGTCTACAAAGAAGACTATGTTATGGCACTAGAGACTCAGCCACATAGGTGAGAAGGGTCTACGAACCTTAAAAAATAAAAGCCTTGTTGATGGGTTGAATGACTGCAATCTTGAGTTTGATTTTTGTGAGCATTGTATCTATGGTAAACAACACCGTGTTCAATTTTACTCAAGTTTTCATAAGTCCTCATATATTTTGGATCTAATCCATTCGGATGTATTTGGTCTAGTTGATGTTCCTTCTATTGGTAGATCAGTTTATTATGTTTCTTTCATTGATGATTTCAATAGAAAAACATGGGTTTATTTCCTTAGGAGTAAAGCTGAAGTATTCAGTCATTTCAAAGAATTTAAAGCAATGGTTGAGTTGCAAACTGGAAAGAAGATAAAGTGTTTGAGGACTAATAATGGCAGTGAATATTGCTCTAATGACTTTTCCACATTTTGTAAAGATTGTGGTATTAAGAGAAAGAAGACAACTCTGTATTCTCTACAAAAGAATGGAGTTGCAGAAAGAATAAATAGGACCTTGATGGAGAAGGCTAGGAGTATGCTAAGTGGAGCTAGACTAGGACAAAAGTTCTAAGCTAAAGTTGTAGCCATTGCCTGCTACTTGATAAACAGGTCTCCTACATCAGCTGTTGTTGATAAGACACCAATGGAAGTATGGTTGGGCCATAAGCCTTCGCTTAGACATATGAGAGTTTTTTGTTGTGAGGCATATGCTCATGTGCCAAAAGAGAAGCGGACAAAATTGGACAACAAAGTTGTCAAATGTATCTTCATTGGATATAGTTATAGTGTGAAAGGATACAAGCTTTGGGATCCTATTGCACAAAAGGTATTTTATTCTAGAAGTGTTATTTTTAGAGAAGCTAAGCCTTCTTATGTTATAGTGTAGCTAGAACGGATAGAAGAAAAGAAAGATGTGATTCAACTTCCTGCTACACCTGAAAAAGTTGAATCGCGACCCTTAGAAAGGCAAGATCTTGAAGAGAGCTCTACGAGTTCTAAATCATCAGACGAAGAGGAAGAACCTAAACATGAACCTGAACCAGAGCTTGTTAGAAGGTCTAGTAGGCAGAGGAAAGCACCAGAAAGGTATGGATATTCTCCTAATGATTGGAGGTGTATATTTGCTTTGAATGCTAATATTAATGAGCCAAAATTTGTAGAAGAGGCTCTTGGTGTGAATGATTCAGAGTCCTGGAAAATAGCCATGGAAAAAAAGATGACAGCTCTTGAGAGGAATGACACGTGGGACCTTGTACCATTGCCTGAAGGACAAAAGCTTGTTGGTTGTAAATGGGTGTTCAAAAAGAAGATGGATTCAGATGGAAACATTGAGAAGTATAAAGCACGATTGTTTGCAAAAGGTTACTCCCAAGTTGCAGGAATTGATTATAGTGAAAAAATTTCTCCTGTAGCAAAAATGACATCCATTCGATTTTTACTTTCTATTGGAGCAACTTATGATCTAGAAGTTGAGCAGATGGATGTGAAGACAACTTTCCTTCATGGAGATTTGGAGGAAGAAATTTATATGACAACTAGAGCACTTTGTGATGAAAGGTAAAAGTCGTTTAGTCTGTAAATTGAAGAAATCCTTGTATGGTGTAAAACAAAATCCTAGATTGTGGTACCAGAAGTTTGATACATATGTATTGAGTTTAGGATTTGTGCAATCCAAATCCGATCACTGTATATATTACAGGTTTGATGGTGACTATTTCCTGGTTATTGTCTTATATGTTGATGACATGTTTATTGGCAAAGGAAAATGTTTGATTACAAAATTAAAATCTTAGCTCTTAACAAAGTTTGAAATGAAAGATCCTAGTGCAGCAAGGCACATTCTAGGAATGGAGATTATAAGAGATATACAAAATAGAAAGCTTTGGCTAGGTCAGAGTAAGTATGTTAGTAATATTCTGAGAAGATTCAATATGCAGTATTTCAGACCATTGAGTGTTCATGTTGCTATGGGAACAAAGCTTTTTAGCTCACAGTGTCCTTCATCCCCATTGGAGATGGAAGAGATGAGTCAAGTACTGTATCAAAGTGTTGTTGGAAGTTTGATGTATGCTATGGTCTGTACAAGACCATGCATTGCCCAAGCAATGGGAGTACTTTCCCATTACATGTCTAATCTAGGAAGAGCATATTGGGATGCAGTAAAAAGAGTTTTCAAATACTTCCGATCTACCTCAGAGTAATCTATATGTTTCCATGAAACATGAAATGAGCATTCCTTGGATATTCAAGGCTATGTGGATTCAGACTAGGCTGGCGATGTTGATAAAAGAAGATCCACTAGTGCATGTGTGTTTAGATTATTCGGTGGTGCAATCAATTGGATGAGCAAGCGACAAGTTGTGGTTGCTTTGTCCACTACAGAGATAGAGTATATGGCAGCTACTCATGCCTATAAGGAATCTATCTGATTAAAGAGACTGTGTTCAGATATAGAGTTCAAAGAAAGTGTAGTGACAATTTATAATGACAGTTAGAGTGAAATCTGCCTAGCAAAGAACCCAACATTTCATGCTAAGACCAAGCACATTGATGTACAATATCATTCTGTGAGAGATATGGTTGAGGACAGCAAGGTGAAGCTGGAGAAGGTGGAGACTTTGGTGAATGTTGCTGATGCATTAACTAAGCCCGTGAGCACAGAGAAATTCAGATGGTGTTCGGAGTCTATGGGCCTCTCGGCCCTTAGCAATTAAGTCCATGACACTTTGGATCCCCTGACTCTTACAAGGTGTTTGACAAGTGGGAGAATGTTGAGAATTGTGTCTTTACCTTGCAAGTTTTTTCCGGAAAATTCTAGAATTTGTTTTTGATAGTTTTTCACATGTTTATGAGTTGGAAAAAAGTGTATGAGTTGTTAAAAATGTGCCTTGTCCCTAGTACAATATAGGAAGGAAGGCTATTTTTAGAGTATAAACAACTCATATGACTTTTATGGGGGTCTAAACTAGAGGACAAAATTATGGACAATAATGCTATTCTTGGAGTTACAAATGACAAGTGGGTAACATGTGGCATGGTTGTTTCGCCCATGATTTTGGCCCATGGTTTTGTAAGACGACAAATGGTTTCCAAGTTGTAAAGCACTATAAAAGGAGGGCATGGGGAGGTGTTTGTATCATTAAGTTCTATTTGCAAGACTGGGTACTAGAAGGAGTCTCTCTAAGTCCAAGTCTGAGTTCAAGTTGTGGTGATGCGCTTCTGTAAGAACTTGCATTGCAAGTGTATTGTAATCTTCTTGATTTGAGAATACATTGTGCGGGTTTTGGAGGGTGGGATTTTTCTCCTGAAAAGGTCTCCCCACGGTAACTATTGTGTTATGCGTTCATTGTTATTTTGATTATCTTATTATGCATTTTTTGAGATCTCTACAATAGTTAGTTGAATTTGCATAATCGTCCTCTCAAGATTAGTGTAGAAAGCGATTCCGCACACCTTTGCTTCCTTACAGTGAGGTTCCAATTTTACAGATGGTAACCTCTGTGCCAAATTTAGCCAAACCAAAGTTTTGCAAATTTTGCTCTAAAATTGCAATCCAAGAGAATATTGTTGGTCTTGAGGTTCTTGTGAGCCACACTAGAGATATTATAGCCCCTCTGCTATGTCGATTGTGATCTGGAGCCTCTATTTCCATGGAAGGGAATTTTGTGGCCCTGCGTCCTCAATCCAGATGCTCAAGGACCTGTTGTCTATATACTCAAATTTTATTGCCATGCTGCTCCTCATGGTTGAGACAGATTCCTATGAGGATAACAAGATTTGCGTGATGGAGTTTGTGAAGAATGTTTATCTCCTTGGAGACTTCCCCTTTCATCTGCTTCATCGCCATTTTTTCCTTGTGCAACAAACCTCTAAAAACAGAGCCCTCGATTATGGACTGCTCACTGGAAATCTTGGAGATATTTCAAGGTCTAGTGTATCAATCTATCAAATTCTAGCAGATCTGACAATACGCTGAACATTAGAATCAATTCTTTGCTGATCTTTGCAGCTTCCGATCCTTTTGGCTTTGGTTCTAAAATAAAATCGATAAAATGTATAATCGACCCTAAGAATCTTTTTCTTTTAAAAGTGTTCTCTGGCAATTCTGTTTCAACCCGGAATTATTTTCCATTCAAAACCCTGAAGTAGCTCAAATATGTTATTATAGAAACTTCCACAGATGAAACTAAAATTGAAATCCAAGCTTTTTATACCTAGACAGAAAAGCTAAATTGAATAAAAGCTCAACACGGGGAAAAAAATAGGAACCCAAATTATTATCGCCTACACTGGAAAAACACATTAAATAAATTAAAAGAAAACTATCAAGACAAAAAATATCATAAAACTTAATTCAACCCTTACTTGCAAACCTTAAAGAAAATACCTGTATTCCTTTGCCATACTTTGTCCTATATTTAAAATGTTGATGATTTAATTACAGAAAAGTTCAATAGACTATAAAACTGAATTTATCATATTCACAGAGTAAAAAATCGAAAGACGCAATCCATTGTGGTAAATCTTATGAATACACCTGTATGATTTTGTCCCGCTTTGCCCAAGTAAAATAAGTGCTCAAAGAATATTTTTGAAGCAATCGATTGCTTTGGAAAATCTTTGATTTCAATCCTTATTGCACCCTCCTACCTTTTTGCCTCTGCTTCACTGAACATATAATCAAGCTTAAAGATCTACGATTTGGTGCCTTTCTATTAAAGTATTACCTGGCAATTGGCTTTAACTCCAAATTGATTTGCAGACTCAGATCAAGAATGTCATTAAGAACACACACAAACATTAATTCATTTGAGTGTATCTCAATTTTTAGAACATCAGTACTTCCCTCGACACAAGGTTCTCGTGGGGTAATCAGACGGGGTCACAAGCAACGGAAGAAAAACCTACAGAAAGGTATTGGTTGTTCAACCTTGTAAATCAGTACTACTATTCAAAATTTTCTATTGCCATCGATCGAGACATAAAAGAAAGAGGAATTTTGTAAGTGGTTGTTGCGACTACCTTGCTAGACATCTAGGCAAAAGGAGGACGCACAGCCAAGGCCAGTGAACTACGTTACAGAATGATTCATAGAAAAGTGGTTGCAACCAAGGTCGGTGAACTAATTGACAAAATGATTCACAGAAACTTGGTTCCATCGAATGCCATGACTTCAAGATGTTCACTAAATAGACTAGCGGCAAAGGCTTCGGAAACTATCAAGCAAATGAAATAGACATGTTTAGAACAAAATTCAACAAGCTTTGCCAACATCTTGTCCATCTATCTCAAAATAGGAGCTTTGGAATGGGGCATGGAGATCCATCAACGCATATGGAAGGAAGTTTTACCACATATGTTAGTTGGAAATGTTGTAGTAGACATGTATCCAAAATGAGGATATCATGCTCTGTGCCAAGTGAACTTGTGGGGTGATTTTGTATCCACCGACTCCTTTTATTGTGGATATGTATCTTTAATATTTAATTAATAGGAAAGGTCTATTCATCAAAAAGAGTGAAGATATCTTTGGAACGGGATGTGGAGATCCATCAAAGTATAATGGAAGAAAGTTTTACCACATATGTTAGTTGGAAATGTTGTAATAGGCATGTATCCAAAATGAGGATGCATCTATAAGGCATGTTATTTGTTTATCAAAATGCCTCCATCAGATGAGAGGATATACATAGTGTGTTTGTTAAAAAAGTTATAAATTCCTCATCAAATAAAAGAGCTATGATGGGAAAATGATATTCTTGATTATGGATCTTATTATGTATCTTGAATATACTATTTAGATATTAATAGGGAAAAAAATTGCAAGTGATAGAATTATTCAAAATTTTGAGACATGAACAAAATTGAAATTAATCCTTGATTTGAATTAAAATATCATTTTTCAATACTCAATACAAGATTTTGGATTGTGAAATTACAGTTTTTTCTTTCTATTTCAAATAAAAGATGGATGGTCATAATAAAATTAAAATTCAATATGATCTGACACAATTTAAATTCTTTAATATTAAATATTTTAAATAAATTTATTATATAATTAACAAAATATCATAGAATTTAGACAAAATTGGTTAAAATTTTCATTCATAACATTTGTTTGTTTCTTCATGTTATATTAGAAATTTTTATACATTAGTTTTTTTTACTAGAGGACTTGGATTGGATCCCCAACCCTCCAATGTAATTCTAACCCTTGACTAAATTTCTTAACATAAACCAAATTCTAAAATTAACATTGTTTCTAACCCAAATTTTATATAAAACCATAATCCTAAACTTGACAAAGAAGACATATTAATGATCAATAATAGATCTAAAGCTTATTGTTTTTGTATATTGTACAAAAATCAATTGTTAGACTCTATTGTTAAGATAGGAAACAAAAAAAAATTATAGTCTTTTGGAGTATCAGTTAGCTCTTTGGAAACTGTGCAAACTATGATAATAGTTATTTGGAAATTGTGCAAATTGTGATAATAGCTCTTTGGAAATCATGCAAACTATGATAATTCTATTTAAAACTATAGTGTTGGAAGAAATTGGGAATTAATCTACGCCATTTTTTAAAATTATTTTTTTCCTATTCGCTATCGCTATTTTTTCAATGGTCTTTTCTTTTTTCCTTATAAATATTAAGGAAAATAATTCGAGTCATAGAGGTTACTTTTTGTGGATGTGTATTTTGTACACATCAAGAGCATTATAGCATTATTTGAAGTAGCTTTGTGTGCAGCGTTGAATAGTAGTCTCATGTCATTTGTAGTGTGTCGTCTCTCTAACATGTGTACTCACAAATTTTCACACATACCTATAAAAGAGAAAAATATTGAAGTGTTAAAATACATATTGCCAAGGAGAAAAATATTTCTGATAATTTATTGGTTTTGGTTTTGGTTGTGAGAGCTTCTAGGCATCATGCTCACATAGAGCTTAAATTTCTAATTTTAACAGGGAAAAATGAATGTGTTGGAGAAGCAGTTGGATGCATTAATGGGTATCAATAGTAAGAACAATGTCAAGATAGTAGCTCATGATGTCTACAAGATTTTTCTGGCCAATATTTTTCTGCAAAATCTCTGCTTGTTAAAGGTGTCTATATTTTCATACCCATTCTCCAAATCTCTTCAACTATATGTTTTATTCACAATAAAAAGGTACATCGCATAAATAGGTTTTGACAACATATGTTACATATTTATGGTTTAATAGATGGATGTTTTACTTTCTAACCACCCTACTTTATCCATGGTAAGAATCTAATCATGATGAATGAAAATTGTGCAATACCGAATTTGCAATTGCATACATAATGTTTTTGTTCTTGTTCCAATGATTCTTATTTCTACTATATCTTTAGTTTTTGTTGGCCAATAAAAATAAAATTAGTGGAAATATTGAATCAAGTATAGCATACATACTGTGTATGTAAAAATATTGGGAGTGGCAGCTATTGGTGAATTTGAGAAAATGGAGGCAAGTAAAATTGTGTTGGAATTTGTATGTAGAAAGAACATATACTCAACAAACCCAAGTACAATATAAACTATACAAGAGGGTATATAAATTTATGCGTAAAATTTGAGATAGTTTATTTTATAATCTCCTCTAATGTTTAAGGATTGTGCTTTAGACATACATTATGTATCCTTCTATATTTGGCCAAGCAAACAACTATTTCTTTAGCTCATCAATATTTACTTCCTGTAAAACTAGTTCTTGGAAATTTCTTTTTGTGTATGCACATGCAATTTATAAGATATTGTTGTGCGCCTAAAATGTGTCACACTTCTCTGAGACATTCTATCGAAGGGATCTAGTAGATTGGGAACCTTGAATGGATACTTGGATCTTCCTATCTAGGACATGCAAGAGTTATGAGAGTGTGATGAGTGTGACTCTCAAATGAACCTAGTAAACAACACTTGCAAGGTGCACCATAGAATGGAAGATTCAAAGAGTAGAGGCAAGAATGTCAACATCCAAGAATCAAGAGTGCAAAGTAAATGCAAGATCTAACCTAAATGAAATGAAAAATACAAGATCTAAGATTTTAAAAAAGTTAAAATATCCCCTAATTAGACTATGTGAGCTAAGCTATTGCACAAAGTGAAAGGCTAAGCTAAGAATGCAAGTGCAAAGTAAGTGTTCCAAGTACTCCATAGCTCGAAGTGTTAGAATGAATAGAATAAATGAGAGGGGGGGTTAATCAGTTATCCTCAGGTGTAAATATACCAATCCAACTTTTATTAACTTCAAACAACTTCTTCAAACTCGTTTAACCACTCGATCTATATAACAACTTATCAACAATTTAATATTCTATTCATTACTAAGCTCTATGCTCAGTATATGCACCAACAAACATAAAATAAATAAGAACAAAATACCATGCATCATAACATAACATTCACACATATATGGCACCAATATTTAATGGGGAAACCCATTTTGGGAAAATCCACCAAGTAACATGCTGCCACATTTTCATCCTTTGTACATCCTTAACTAGGTATCTTTGATCTTTTGCCACTTAAACATCATTGTAGATATTAGGGTTTTATCATATTCATTTAACATAATCACCATTTAGTCCTTCTACTTCTTTCTTGACCCTTCTAGAAATACCTCTTTAAATCTTTTACTTTGATCACAAAATAAACTCAATTCTTGCATTAAATATGTCATCTCATCAATGTTTATCAACCACACATTTTGAGTTTTCCAAAATTTCAACTATGTCGGCCTCAAAACTGTATTCTTTCATTAACTATTATTGTGTCGACACTTAGTCATCGTTGTGTTCTTATGCTCGGTCATCACCAGGTAGCTCAGTCTCTATTGTTATGTCTTGATTGGCTTACACTAGCTTGCTCAATCATAATTGTCACTCGACATTCACTTGCACTTGGTTGCTTCTAACACTCAGCTAATATTGTTTGCTTGGTTATCTCTTAAGTTCCTTAATCTTTTTCTTTAATAGCCTTCATTGATCGATCCCAATTTGCTAGGCTTTTCTTGTGTTCAACTCAACATATTGTCTTCTCATCAACTCAATTGTCTTCTTCACTTAGCATAATGATTAAACAATAGATTATCTTGTCAAGGACTAATTGATTAAGTGCCCATTGTAATTTCATCATACTTACTCTTCTTTATTCAACAACTTCACTAGTCCATCTAGTTATCTCTCTTTTCAAATCTTCTTCATTAATCAACATTTATGGCACTCTACACTATTAGTAAATATCTTACCAATAAGGTTTGACATCAATTGCGACATAACAATTGTTCTAATTGTGGTTTCCAACAATATCCCTCTTTGGAATTAATGCAAATGTCTCTAATACTCCTCTAGCTACCATGAAAATACAAAAGACATCACTTGATTTGTCACTATCATCTCACTTTGTATTCTATTAATATTCTTAGGTTTATTCTAATTCTTATCCATGCCAATTGTAATACCAACTATATTAGCTCCCTCTTTCACTTCACTACTTGTAAATATCATATCTCCTGCTCTTATATTTCAATAGTTTTTTATGGTAACACCTCTAAATATAAATGATAACTCAACAAAATCTTATCCATCTTGGACAAAAATCTTTCAATATAGAATGGTAAGTTGATAACATCTCAATCTCTCCCTCTTTGACAACAATGTCAAAGACATTGTCCATTCTTCCTCTTTTTATTTTAGCATATTTATCATCTTCATTTATTGTTCTCACTTATAATATGAATAATCACTTCTTCTTTCATCTTTGATTTGACTCCTTGCAATCTCACCTTCTCATTCTTTTACCTATCTCTTCACAGCTTTAGACTGTAGACACCTAAATCTAATTACATCATTTAAGTAATCCTTTAGACTGTAGACACCTAAACCTATTACACCATTTAAGTAATCCTATTTAGTCATATCCTAAGGCATCATTAATTAAGTATTTAATAATTAATTTATTGTCATCCCCTAATTAATTAATTCATTTATTAACTATAGTCCAATTGATAAATTTAAAATGACAATCCAAAATCTAATTATCAATTGAATCCCTATTCTCCTATTAAATTAAATAATTGCAGTGTGCCTATTTTATTTAATTCCACATCCCCTTTTATTAAATAAATCATTTAATAAATCAATCCCTAACCCCTAACTATTCTTAAATCCCTATCATTAACTAAATCCAACCCATTCACCTATGCTAACCTTGCTTAACCAACTAATTAACCCCCCCTCATTAATGGCATCCACTTGCATCCCTCTAAAAAACCACTTGCACCCTAATTCCCCCTCTCATCCAAGCCTAATCCTCACCCTAATCATGTGCACAACTTTAATCTTAGATTAAGAATTCCTAAGCCAAACCAAAGTCAAACCCCTCTTACACCCCCACCTACATGCATTAAATGCTCTTACAAAGACTTAACGACCTCTTACACATCTCTTACATTCTCTTACATCCCTCTTGCATAGACCACCCCCCTTGTAACTCCTTTGTCCCCCCACTTTCTCTCCATTTTCCCTATCCTCTCACATCCTTGGCTATGGATTTGAGAAATCACAATCCATGGGCTTCCCTCTCCTTGCATCTTAGTCATCCCTCATCTTTACATCTTGGCCCTCCATCCTCACCTCCTTTGGCCTATAAATGAAACCATCTCCCTTAGCAATCCATATCCACTCTTCATGCTAATATTATAATGTTATTTTAAGAGCCTAAAAACTACCAATGTACCATTATAATGGAAAAATTCATCCACACTTACACCTTCCATTGAAGGCTTGAGCATCATTTGAGTAATACATCTCCATCACTTGGGCAAATCCTCTTCAACTTGGAGCTACTTGGAGGAGTGAGGTTTGCATTCCTTTTTTAATTATCTTGGTTTCTTGCTAAAGGTCCTCTCATAGGTATTAACCTTGTTTTTTTTGTTGAATGCTTTGTCTAAATCTTAGTATTCCGTTGACAATAACAATCATAGGCTCTACATAGACAACTCATAAAGTGTGACCTCCTGCATCAATGTGTAAGATATTCTAATCATAACAATTGATGCAATTATGTATCACTCCTTAGTTTGATTCAGATAGGGGAATGGCCCCTAACTTACCTCTTAGATACCCATATGCATCCTTAGGTAACTGCTTTGTAAATATATTAGTTATCTACTCCTTTGTGTTCACACTCTAATCACACTTATTTGTCTTGTACTAGCTCTCTGAAGTAATGATATTTGATAGCAATATCTATTGTCTTTGTGTGCATAGCAAGATTCTTTGATATTTTTATATAACTTGTGTTACCACAATATATAACAACAAGTTAAGTGATCTCTACCTTCATACCTTTCAACAATTGCTTGATCTACACAATGTATGATCAATTGACTACTGTAACAACATATTCAACTTTTGTTATGGATTAGTAAATACAACTTTGCTTCTTTCTTGTCCATGAAATCAATCTCCTACCTAGAAATAATGTGCCTCCACTTGTACTCTTTCTACCATCAATGTTGTCAGCCCAATCAACATCTGTGTAAACTTTCAATTAAAACTTGTTTTTCTTTTTAAAACATAATCCACAGTCTTTTGTTCCTTTCAGATATCTCAAAATCCTTTTCACAACTATCATGTGATTTTCTCTAGGATTAGCAAAAAATCTATCAATAATACCTATATTAATGCAATGTCAAGTCTTGTATGTACAACATATTACAATTTTCCAATCATTAAGCTATTAAATGTTTGATTCACTTTAGTGGAATCATCACTCTTTGAAAGTTTGTGATTAGTGACCACAAGTGATCCAACCGGTCTTGAATCTTCCATCCCAAAGGTCTTGAAAATATCCTTGATATAATTTGATTGTGTAATGTATATGCCTTTCTTCATCTGATAAACTTTTAAACCAACAAAGAACTTGATCTCACCAAACATTGACATCTCAAATTCTTTCTTCATCTCATTACCAAATGATTTGCACAAAAAATCATGTCCTCCAAATATGATATCATCAACAAATATTTTAGATAACAATATGTTGTCCTTGTATTCACTTTTTAAATGCATATTAATATTGTCATTTGCTCTTGCAAAACCAATTTTTACCAAATAAGTATGTAATCTTTCATACCATGCTCTAGGGGCTTGTGTCAAATCATATAATGCATTGTGTAGTTTACATACTATTATCCTCTTACTAGGATCAAAAAATCCTTCAGGTTGTTTAATGTATACTTCTTCTAAGATTCCATTCAAAAATACAAGTTTGACATCTATTTGGTATACTGTGAATCCTTTGCAAGCAGCAAATGCAAGAAAATTTCTCACTACTTCCAACCTTGTAACTAGAGAAAATGTCTCTCCGTAGTCAATTCATTCTTCTTGTGTATATCTCTTACAAACAAGTCTTTCTTTCTTCCTTGTGACTCCAGCTTTCTCATTCAGCTTGTTTCTGAAAATCCACTTTGTTCCAATCATATTCTTGTCCTTTGACCTTGGTACTAATGTCCATGTCTTATTCTTCTCTATTTGATCAATTTCCTCAATGATTTTCTTAATCCTGTCTTCATTCTCCAAAGCATCTTTAATTGTTTTAGGTTCAACTTCACACAATAGACATGTATCATTCTTTGACTTACTTCTTGTCATGACTCCTAAATCTTTGTCTCCAATGATTTGATCTGGTGTACGATTCCTTATTACATATTTTGTGAATACATGTATAGGTCTTCTTTCTTCTTCATGTATTATAGTTGGTTCTGCTTGTTCATCTCCTTCAAATATCTCTAGCAATAACTAAGCTTTATTTATCTAGTGTTTGACTTCTTCATTATGCGACTCAGCTCCTACAGCCTGATGCTTGACAGGGTTTTCCTGTTGAACCTCGACAGTGTCTAGTTGCTAATGCTTGATAGCCTCTTGATTTGGTTTAGGTAAGCTACTAGGTTCTCCTAAAGTTTCTATAATTTTCAAGCTTTATCTTGCATTCATCTTCATTCTTTTCTACAAATTCATCACCTCTAACATTTGCACTTTCCACAATTTGGTTAGTGTTAGAATCCAAATACTTATAAGCTTTTCTTAGTGGAATATCCTAGAAATATACCTTCATCACTTTTTGTATCAAGTTCTCCTTTCCTTTCATCTTTCAGTTTGAACACTTGCTTCCAAAAACTTTGAAATAATTGACATTAGGTGAATATCCATACCAAAATTCAAAAGGGGTTTTGTTTGTACCTTTCTTGACTTGAACTTGGTTCAATGTAAACAAAAGTATGCACAACTTCTCTCTAGTACTTTTGTGAAACATTCTTCTCTATCATCAATGTTTTTGCACAATCCATTATTTATGCATTTCTTCTTTCATCTATCTCCTTCTGTGGTGGAGTCCTTGGGGCACTCATTTGTCTCTTGATACCTTTGTCATTACAGAATGTATTGAACTCATTTGATGTAAATTCACCACCTCTATTTGATCTCAAGCATTTTAGACTCTTTCTTATTTCCTTCTCAACTCTAGCTAGATATCACATATTTGAAAATATTTTCTTTAAGAAACATCATAGTCATCAATCTAAAAAATTCATCAACAAAAGAAATAAATTATTTATCACCATAATTGGTTTGTACTCTGATAGGACCACATAAATCAGTATGAACTAACTCCAAAATATCATCAAAAGAATAGGTCTTTCTCTTGAAACTATACTTTGTCATTCTTCCCATTCGACATTGTTTGCGCATCACCTTATCAGGTTTTCTCAATCTTGGTAAGCCTCTTACTCTTTTCATCTTACTAATATTTACTAAATTATCAAATTTTGCATGGCACAACCTCTTATGTCATAACCAATCATCTTCAAATTGTGAAAATAGACAAGTATCTTTGGATAGGTCTAGATAAAACAAGTTACCTCTTGTTTGCTCTTCACTTCCAATTAGTTCAAGTAGCATCAAAGATGTTTGCCTTCTATTTTTGGAATTCAACTCGGTAGCCCAAATTGTTCAACTATGCCATACCCAATGAGATTTATTTCAAACCATCAACCCAATATGCATTGTCACATCTGATCTTATCACTTAATTCAATTGATCGTTTACCTTTCACATAACATGGTGCATTATTTCCAAACTTAACACTACATCCATTATAATGTTCTAACTTTTCAAACTTACTTGTATCACTAGTCATATGATGTGAACACCCACTATCAATTATCCATCTATCATTCTTATGTATATGTGAAATCAATGCAATTTTCTCATCTTCTTTAGATTCGTCTTTCATTGCCACATAAACAAATTCTTCATCATTTTCATCATAATCATTATCAAAACTATCTTCTCTAAAAATGGAACTATTGAAAAAAAAGTATGCAATTGTATGTTGTCTTTGATGTTACACAAAATGTCAAACCTTTACTAAGAAATCAGTGATAGTTGAGCTTACTCAGGCATCAAAGATAGTTTCCTATGTTTGTCGAGCATTCAGTGATAACCAAGTTCAAAGACAGTATTAGCTGAACTCAATTGGCTAATGAAGCAGATTCTATATTGATCAAGTTCAGTTGGTTACCAAAAGAAAGTTAGCATGGAGTCATTATTGACTGAGTTAGGTTAGTTAATGTGAGAACTCATGTTCTAACTGAGTTGGGTCAGTTAATGAAGGGATTCTCGATGCTGACGGAGTGCTCAATTTTGTATTAGCCAACTATCAATATATTAAGTTTGATAAATTTATTGGTTACTACAAGCCAACTTAAGGGTTAATATTTGATTGATTAAAAGAGTATTCAAGCCACCTTGACAAGGTGAATCATATTTATGAAAGGTTAATTTGAGGATTGAAATGTGGAATAGAAGAAGATGAATTAAGGAAGAAAATTTAAAAGATATCTGTAAAGGGCAGAGCATCTGAGTTGACCAAGTTGCAAACAACATTCTAATCAAGGAGGATCAAGTAATCAAGCCAAAAATGAGATCTAATTTAGCAAAGTCAGTTGCATCAACAATCAAGTCAAGTCATTGTTACTCTCTATTAATTGTAGCAGTGAAACAAATCTCTTAACAAAGTTAGCCTAACAACTATTTAGCAAATCCTTTAATAAGGTAGCATTTCTAGATTGAAGTATCTAAAGACCTCTAATAAGGACACTCCTAATAGGATGAATGAAATCCTCTAGGTCAAATTGAACAGTGTGTTTTTTAACCTTTAACAGTGTTGGCTCCTAACAGCATTCACTTTAGAAGAGTGAAAAATGGTAACTAGTTGCAATTGATGGTTTTTCCAAATTGGGTTTCTGTGTTAAATCTTGGTGTCTCTTGTGTTCATGTTATTTCTTTTATGTTTTTGCAAATAAGTTAATAAAAGTTAAATCATATTAATATCTTAAGATCTAATTATCTGTGTGTTAACCGAGTGGCAGTAGTATATTCAGTGTTAACCAAGTTACAACAGGATTTGGTTTTTATATTGTGTTAACATCTTATAAGGACTTTAGATAATTGATTCACCCCTCTACTCTCAGTTACTCCTTTCCATTTCCAAAAATTGGTATCAGAGTGTTTGGTTCTTATAGATAAGATTTCAAGGACCTAAGCTAAAGATCAAGATGTCTTACAAAAGGGAGATTCCTTAGTAGAACAAAGATAACTTCCAAGCATGGCAGGAACTCGTGAAGCTACATTTGGCAACCATTAGAGACACATGCCTGAAATATCTAGAGAACAAATATGTGGCACCTGTTGGACCTTTATCTATAGATCAAATTATGGAAAAGAAGAATCACAACATAATGATTATTGACATTGCCTCTACTCTCAATTATGTTGAATTTGATAAAGTCAAAGATTGTCCTATTGCTCATGAAATGTGGATCAAACTAAAAGATATCTATGGAGGAGATGACAATGTGAGGAGAGCTAAGGAAAAAAGTCTTAGAGGTCAATTTGATCAGATGAAGATGAGAGAAGATGAAAACATTGCACAATACAATGAAATAATCAAAGAAAGTCTGAGTGCAATCAAAGCCCCAAGAGGGAAAATTGATAATGTGATAGTAAGCAATGAGGCACTCGGAACTCTTCTTCCTATTATGCAATTAGAATTTCATTTATTCAATAAATGAGATGTGATACTAAAAATGATATAACTTTGGATGCACTAGTGGGAAGGTTGACAACCTTTGAGTTAGATAGCTTTGATAACTATGTTCCTAACTCTAGTAGCATTGAGAAGAAGAAAGGTGGAAAATCTAAAAGCAAAAAGTCTAACAATGTAAATGAAGATAATTTTGATGATGATCTTGAAGTCATTGAAGCCCTACTTGCAAGAAGATTCCCTAAAGGAAAAGTAAAGTACAAAGGTAAAATACCTCTAATTTATTTTTCTTGTGAAGAAGTTGGTCACATTGTTGCAAGATGTTCAAACAAATAAGGCAAAGAAGAAAAGAAGCATGAAAAGTACAAAGGCAAAAAATATTTTAAAAGCTATAAAGACTACAAGGATAAAGGTAAGAATTCTTGTTACATGGCTAAAGAATCTTATAGTAGTGATGAAGATGAAATGGTTTACATTGCTATTAAAGATGAATCAGATGATGAAAATGATAAGATGACCCTCATTCTCATATTAGCAAGAATGAAATATGGATTATTGAGAGTGGTTTTTCTCACCACATGACTAGTGATAAATCAAATTTTGAGCACTTGGAACACTATGATGGTGGGAATGTCAGATTTGGAAATGATGAACCTTGTTATGTAAAAGGAGAAGGTTGCATTACATTGACTGGTGAACTCAGATGTGATAATGCTTACTAGGTTGAAGGATTGAAACACAATCTACTTTGTGTGGCACAGTTGAACAACATTGGATTCAAGGTAGAATTCATGAATGGAAAGGCTAAGGTGTTGGATGGGAAAGGAAACCTAGTTGGGACTGGCAATCAAAAAAAAGTAATCTATTCTATCCAGATCTAACTAAAAGTTCATGTTTCCTATCTCAAGTAGAGGAAAGTTGGTTATGGCATAAAAGATTATGTCATGTGAATTTTGATAACCTAGTGAAACATAAGAAAGAATAAAAGAGTGAGAGGCATTCCTAGTCTAAAGAAATCTAATATGGGCATGTGCAAAAACTGTCAAATTGGAAAGATGGGAAAGACATGTTTCAAAAGCAAGAACTATCATTCTGATGTTATGGAGCTAGTTCATACAAACTTTTGTGAACCTATTGGCATAGAAAGCTATTTTGGAGATAAGTACTTCATTTTATTTGTTGATTATTATTCTCAGATGATGATAGTGATGTACCTAAAAGATAAATCTGAAGCCTTTCAAAAATTCAAGTAATATCTGGCTAGAGTGGACAAAGAAATATGAAAAAAATTAAAGTGTCTAAGGTCAGATAGAGGAGGAGAATTCATCACAAATGAATTCAATGAAAGAGGAAAGGGAAATTTGATGTGAAAAGTGATGAAGGAATATTCTTGGGATACTCCAACAAGAGAAAAGCATGTAAATGTCTGAATTTTACTATTCACAAAGTCATAGAAAGTGCACATGTGAAAATTGATGATTTTGCAGAAAAGAGTGAAGAACAAAGCAAAAGAGTATTGGAAGATTGGCAAGATTGGAGAGATTGGTCTGATGATGATATGGTACATTCATGATTGAGTTTGTCATTGATGTTAACATAGCATGTTTGATGTCTTTTGTGGTATCTAACAGAAGAACAGTGGAAAAAATAAGTTGGTACAGATGGCTAGTTGAGCATGATAACCACCTGAGGTTTTGAAAGATACTTTGGAGTATCTAGTATAAATAGTTAATGTCAAAAGCATAAAGGATAAGTCTAGAAGAAGTTATATAAGTTTTGGTGATGTCTATTTTGAGATAGAGTTTACAAAAGCATGTTCTAGTAAACTTGTTATATCTCCTAGCAAATTTGATGTCTTAAGGATTGAGGTTGAGGACATGAAGAAGACATGTTGGTGATGACATGGCTAAGCTCATTCATCATGATATTGAGTGTACAAAAAGTTATTCAAGTTTCATGGTGGAATATTTGTGTTATCACAAGGTGTAACATGTTCTAAGTGAGGTCCTATAATAATTAATTGAGAAGGACTAACAGCCAACTTAGGAATTGTTTTGTGGACTCGGTATAAAGGAAGGACATTTTTCTTTATCATGGCATGGTGATATGTGACTTGTGAATGTTCAAAAAGTATCAGAGCAGTATAGAATGTGAAGTTGAGCAGAGCAGTGCGAAAGTGAAGGAAACTTCATTGTTGAGGTTTTGCTCAATGATCTGAGGTTTTGATACTTGGATATGAGGTTCATGACCTAGTCTACAAGGTCTGACAATGATTCATCCAATTGATAGGATAGAGAAAAGTACAGAGGAAAGAAGAAGATACTAGTAAATTACTTGTTTGAGTAGTAAGCCCTTCTTGCAATCGGATTTGCACATTTAGACAGTGGGCTCTTCTTGTATACATTACACTACAACTCCTAATAGGGATTCAAAGTCTCCTAACAAGGACTCATTGTACTAAATGTTGTTACAGTTAATTTTTTTAAGGAAGATAATTTTTTTAATTGTTGGATAATTGATTCACACCCCCCCCCACCCCCCCTCTTATTTATCTTGGTAGACTATTGATTCTAACAATTGGTCTTAGAGCATCAAATCCTTGAAGAAAAAGTTTAACAACTTTGGGAGATCCATGGTGAACATGTTCAGGAAAGATAGTCTGAAGTTTGATGGAATAAAATATGACAGTTGGAAAGAAAAGATGAAGACACATTTGTTGTATATGGGTTCGGGTTGGATCTTGACAAAATTAGTGAAGAAAATCATTAAAGAGAATGAATTGGAAAGTTACTACAAAGCAAAAAGAGATGTTTTCATGTGTGACATGAGCGCTAGAGAAGCACTATTGACTGCACTTCCTGAAATTGAGTACAATAAGGTAAAATCACTTCTCACTTCACATTTGATTTCGAAAGCTTTGGAAAATAGTTTTAAAGGTATGCACATTCTAAGAAGTTAAGGCTACAAAGTTGAATTTGTTTTTGTGTTCCAAGATGCTAAGATGGTGGAAGATGAACCTATAAGAATATATATAGGTAGGATATTAGAAATAAATGCAGGTATTAAAGCTCAAGGAGGAAACAAAGAAGATGATGAGGTTATATGGAAGATATTGAAGACTCTTACACCACCATTCAAGCCAGTAGTTTAGATGATATAGTTATTGATATCATGTATCAAATATTTCATTAAGGAGACATTGCTTAGAAAACTTGAAGCAGTTGAGGATGAACTAAGATAGTCTGAAGAATTAACCAAAACAAAGATAGATTTTAGCGCCTTGAATGTTTGACGTAACCTATCAAGGAGCACAAGTGCTAGAGGAGATTTTGCTAGTAGCAATAGATCTAAGGAAGAAAGGAAGATTGAAGAAGTAGTAGCCCTTCTGGTAAGAAGAGAAAAAGGAGGTAAGAAAATCTTTAAGTGTTGGGCTTGTGATGAATATAGTCATTATGCATCTAAGTGTCCCAAAAGGGAGAAAAAGTATAAAAGAAAATCATAAATCTAGAAAAGATAGAGATTGTCTATATGCAAATGAAGAAGATGATTATGACGATTAAGCATTAAGTGCTAGTCATGATGAAATTGGATTTTTGGCAATCAAAGAGAAAATTCTAGAGAAGGTAGCTTTGGTATCATAGGTTGAGAAGAAATTTAATTGAATAATTGATAGTGGTTGTTCACATCATATGACTAGTGATATGAACAAGTTTGTTGACTTCAAAAGTCAAGATGGAGAAATTTTTAGAGTTGGAAACAATGTAGCATGTCAAGTAAAAGATATTGGATCTATAACTCTTGATGGTAAAACTAATACTGAGGATGTATACTTTGTTGATGGTTTAAAGTATAATCCTTTGAGTGTTGGAAAACTAGTAGACAAAGGTTATCAATTGGAATTCATAGAAAAGACTTGCATGATCAGAGATAAAAATGGAAAGGTAATTGGAATAAGAGCCAGATCTAGAGGTAATGTATTTCAGTTGAATCCTACTAAAATGATATGTTTGGTTGCAAAAGTAGATGACAGTTGGTTGTGGCATAAGATATGTTGTCATATAAACTTTAATAGTATTTTGAGGACTAGTAAATTGTTTGTTGTTAGAAATTTGCCAAAGATTGTAAAGCCTACTAACACAATTTGAAAGCAGTGTGTTTTGGCAAAGTATAATAGAACTTTTTTTCCTAGCAAGAAGTTTACCATTGTAGTGAAGTTGGAGATTGTACACATAGATCTTGATGGTCCTACAAAGACAAGAGGATTCTATGGTGAAAAGTATTTTATGATTCTAGTTGATGATTTTTCTAGAATGATGTGGGTTGCATTTCTTAAAGAGAAATCAGAGGCATTTGACAAGTTTAAGATATTCAAGAATAGAGTTGAGAATGAATCTAGTGTGAAGATTAAATGTTTAAGATCAAATAGAGGAGGAGAATTTACTTCAAATTATTTTAACATGTTTTGTGAGGAAAATGGAATTAAGAGACAATTATCAGCTTCAAGAACCCCTGAATAGAACAGTGTTGTAGAGAGAAGAAACAAGTCTGTAACAGAAGCTGCAAGAGCTATGTTAGCAGAAAACAATCTATCCAAGACATTTTGGAGAGAAGTAGTGAATCCAACAGTCTACACTATGAACAAAGTTCAAGTCAGGAAGGACACAAACAAGACATCCTATGAACTATGGTTTGGTCCTACAATTAAGCATTTTATAATATTTGGAAGTAAGTGTTACATAAAGAGAGATGATGACATTGGTAAAGTTGATGTTGGAACTGATGAAGGTATTTTTCTTGGTTATTCATTAAAAAGAAAGGCTTATAGATTTTGTAATCAAAGAACTAAGACTATTATGGAAAGTGCTAATGTGAGAATTGATGAGAAATTCAAAGTACAAGAGAGAATAGTTTAATACAATTCAGATGATGAAGTTATTACTAAACCAAGGAATGATGAGGTATTTCTTGAGACTGACAATGATTTGTAGAATGAAGGAGATCCAAGGCAAGAACAATGCTCAGAACCTTTAGTAGAGCCAAGAGTTGAGATAACAACTCCTACTTCAAGAAAGAACATGATAAAGAATCACCCATCTGAACAAATCATCGGAAGCAAAGATAAAGGTGTGATGACAAGAAGCAAAGTTATTGAAGAACTATGCTTGATATCTCAAGTTGAGCCAAAGAATATAGATGATGCATGCAAAGATGATTACTGGAAACAAGCTATGAAAGAGGAATTGGATCAGATTATAAAGAATGAGACATGAAAATTGGTCCCCAGACTAGCAAACAAGAATGTGATAGGAACTAAATGGGTATTCAGGAACAAGATGAATGAGCAAGGAGAAGTTGTAAGAAACAAAGTAAGATTGGTATGCAAAGGGTACTCACAACAAGAAGGAATAGACTATGAGGAGAATTATGCTCTAGTGGCTAGAATAGAAGCTGTAAGACTATTCTTAGCCTATGTAGCATAGAAGAATTTCAAAGCATATCAGATGGATGTCAAGTTAGCATTTTTGAATGGAGAACTTGAGGAAGAGGTATACATTGAGCAACCTAAAGGATGTCCTTTGACAGATGACAAGGACATAGTATGCAAACTAAGGAAAGCATTGTATGGATTGAAGTAAGCACCTAGAACCTGGTATGTGAGATTGGACAAGCATTTGACAAAGCTCAAAAATAGCAAAGGTATGGTAGATAGTATTCTATATTGGAAAGAAACTGATGGTGGTTTGATGATTTTGGTAATATTTTTTGATAACATTATATTTGGAGGTAATGATGAAGAAAGTAAGAAGTTTATAGAAGAAATGAAGAAAGAATTTGAAATGAGTATGATAAGAGAGATGAAATATTTTCTAGGATTACAGATAGTACAAAATAAAGAAGGAATCTTTATTTCTTAGAATAAGTGCTAGAAGGATTTACTCAAAAGGTTTGGTTTGGAAACATGTAAACCTATTGGAACTCCTATGGTAACTGGACACAAGCTATCTACTAAGGAAGAGACACCTACTATTGAGCAAAAGAAGTACAGATCTATGATTAGAGGATTGCAATATCTGACTCACATAAGACCAAATATAGCAAATGCAGTTAGAATTGTTGCAAGATTCCAAGCTGATCCCAGAGAAGCACATTATGTAGCAGTGAAAAGGATATTCAGATATTTGAAAGAAACTTTAGAATTTGGATTATGGTATGACAGATCTAATGATTTTACTCTAATTGCTTATACTAATGCAAATTGGGAAGGCAGTATGGATGAAAGAAAAAGCACCAATGGAGGAGCTTTCTTTCTTGGAGGAAGATTTGTTTCTTGGTTAAGCAAGAAGTAGGATTGTACATCTCAAAGTACAGCTGAAGTAGAGTATGTTGCAACAACAAATAATTGCAATCAAGTTATTTGGATGAAGCAAATGCTAAAGGATATAAGGATAGAATTTAGTGAACCTATTGTTATTCATTATGACAACACAAGCATGGAAAATATGTCTAAGAATCTAATATTGCATTCAAGGATGAAGCACATTTCTATTAAGTATCATATGTTGAGAGAAAAAATTGTAGAAAAAGAAATCATATTGGAGTATGCAAGCACAAAAGAGTAGATTGCAAATATATTCACTAAGCCTCTTCCCAAAGAGACTTTTGAGTATTTACAAGGTATGCTTGGGGTTATGCCCCTTCCTACATCAGAGTAAGAAGATGCAAAAGTGCATCAATCTAGGATAATAGAGCACCATTTTTTGTCTGGACTAGATGTTGATGCTTATTGTATGGAGGAATATCTATGATGGATAGAGTCATTTAGGACTCTTGTTGATGTTGTTTTGAATAGGGTCTTTTGATAGTTGAGCTGGATAAGTACCATTTGATGCAAAGATGTTGGTTACAGAAACCTTTGACACTGATGTCAATGTGGGAGAATTTGGCATGAAAAACATAACACTATGGGGAAGAGATTGGCATGAAAAAAATTATGTTGAGTATATGGGAGAGTTTAGCATGAATTTGTAATAGCAATTTGGTATAAAGTACATTGAGGTATATCAATGGGGGAGTATGATTGATGAAGAGGGTTTGAAGAATGTTTATCTTTTGTTGGTATTCTTGGAACTAGATGTTTTTCATCTATGTTGCCATCAATGCCAAAGGGGGAGATTGTTGGAAGATTGGCAAGATTGGAGAGATTGGTTTGATAATGATATGTTACATTCATGATTGAGTTTTTCATTGATGTCAACATAGCATGTTTGATGTCTTCTATGGTATCTGACAAAAGAATAGCAAAAATATTAAGTTGGTACAGATGGCTAGCTAAGCATGATAACCACCCAAGGTTATGGGAGATACTTTGGAGTATCTAGTATATATAGTTAATATCAAAAGAAGAAAGGATAAGTCTAGAAGAAGTTATGTAAGTTTTGGTGATGTCTATTATGGGATAGAGTTGACAAAGGCATGTTCTGGTAAACTTGTTAAATCTCTTAGCAGAGTTGATATCTTGAGGATCAAGGTTGAGGACATGAAGAAGACATATTGGTGATGTCATGGCTAACCTTGCTCATCATGATATTGAGTGTATGAAAAGTTATTCTTGTTGCAAGGCAGAAGATTTGTGTTATTGCTAAGTGTAACATGTTCTTAGTTAGGTCCTATGATAATTAATTGGGAAGGACTAATCTCCAAATCATGAATTGTTTTGTGGACTTGGTATAAAGGAAGGACATTTTCCTTTATCATGGCATGGTGATATGTAACTTGTGAATGTTTGGAAAGTAGTAGAGCACTATGAAATGCAAAGTTGAGTAAAGCAATGCGGAAGTGAAGGAAACTTCATTGCTGAGGTTTTTTTGAGTGATCTAAGGTTTTGATATTTGGATCCAAGGTTCATGACCTAGTCTACAAGGTCTAATAGTGATTGGTCCAATTGACAGGATAGAGGAAAGTACAGAGAAAAGAAGAAGATACTAGTAAATTACTTGTTTGAGCAATGAGCTCTTCTTGTAGTTGAAATTGCATGTTTGGGCAGTGGACTCTTCTCGCATACATTACACTAAAACTCCTAAGGTTGGCACAACTCCTAATAGGGTTAGAATCTCCTAACAAGGATTGAAAGTCTCCTAATAGGGACTCATTGTACTAAATGTTGTAACAAACTCCTAATAGGGTCTATCCTCTAACAAGGAATATTTATATTAGTACATCATCTTGTGGGCATCATTCCCATCGAGGTTTTCCCTCTGATCAAGGGTTTCCCTAGTCAACATATCTAGTGTAATTGTCTATGAGCACTTTTCTATGGTTCCTATTTACTTTGGTTGACTGGTTAAGTTTGTTTAAGGAAGATAATTATTTTAATTGTTGGATAACTGATTCACCCCAAAACACCCCCCCACCTTCTATCAGTTATCTTGGTGGACTATTGATTCTAACAAAATGAACCTAAAAACTACAAAAAAAATTTCTATTTTGAACCTAATGCTTTACCTGAAATTCAAGAAAATACAATTGGAAATCAACAATCTTCACCACCCAAGTCCCCTAAATCTCTAATTCAACTCCAGTTGCAACTAGTGTAACCTAAGTCATAGTCTGAAGGACCCGAGTCTTAGTTAGAAGGACCTAAGTTTCAACCAGTGCAAACTAAGTTGTAGTCTACCAGACCCAAGTTACAAATAGTGGGACCCAAGCATGATTCAAAAGATCATTTTGAGCATGGTGAACAGAATGAAACAAGCTCTAAATCCAAAGAGAAGGTACATCTACTTGCTAGATATGTTAGAAGACATCATGCACCTAAGAAAATCATTGGAGATCACTCAAAAGGCATAATGAAAAGGAACAAATTGAAAGGTACGTGTTTTCTTACTAAGTTTGAACTTAGAATTGTTAAAGATGCATTAGAAAATGAAAGTTGGATTGAGGCAATGAATGAAGAGATTGAACAAAATGAAAGAAACAAAACTTGGACTCTTGTTCCTAGACCTAAGGACAAAAATGTAATTGGTACAAAATGGGTATTCAAAAATAAGTTGAATGAAAATGGATAAGTTTCAAGAAATAAGGCAAGATTATGCTTAAGAAGAATGTATTGAGTATGGAGAGAATTTTGCTCCTATTGCAAGACTAGAAGGTGTTAGAACACTACTTTCTCATGCTGCACATAAATGATTCAAATTATATAAGATGGATGAAAAGTTGGCTTTCTTAAATGGAATCCTAGAAGAAGAAATCTATATTGAGCAACCTGAAGGTTTCATAGATCCTAACAAAAGGGATATGGTCTCAAACAAGCCCCTAGAGTCTAGTATGAAAGATTGCACAATCATCTAGTAAAGATTGGTTTTTAAAGGACAAATGACAACATCAATCTATACATCAAGGAAGCTCCAGACAAGAAGATAGTGCTGGAAAAAATCTTTGTAGATGATACATTATTTACTGGATATGATGATTTATGCAAAAACAATTCTCAGGAAATGAGTAAAGAATTTGAAATGTCAATGTTTGGAGAGATTAAATTCTTTGTTGGCTTACAAATTCAACAGATTAAAGATGATATCTACATTACACAACAAAAACACATCAAGGAGATATTAAAGAAATTTGGAATGGAGGATTTTGAACTAGTTAGAACACCTGTGTCCAATGGACATAAGCTTTCTAAAGATGATGATTCCAAAGAGGTAGATCAAATCTTCATATAGATCAATGATTGGAAAATTGAAGTATGTGTTACACACAAGACCTAATATTGCATTTATAGTTGGTATGGTCGCAAGATTTTCTACTAATCCAAAGGGAAATCATATAATGGCAATAAAAAGAATTATGAGGTATTTAGAAGGTACTAAAGATTTTTTTTGTGGTATAAGGAAGGAAGCAAATTTGAATTGAAAGCCTTCACTAATGTTGATTGGGAAAGAAGTATTGATGATAGGAAAAACACTAGTGGTGGAGCATTGTTTCTTGGAAAGAGGCTAGTGTCTTGGACAAGCAAGAAACAAAATTGCATCTCTTAGTCTATAGCACAAGAAAAAAATGTTGCAATAGTAGTTAATTGTTCCAACATTATTTGGTTCAAATAATTGCTGGCGGGTATGAAGGAAGAAATCAATGATCCAATAGTTATTTTCTATGATAACATTGGTGCAATTAACGTATCCAAGAATCCAATGATGCATACCAAGACAAAACACACGACAATAAATTATCATTTTTTGATAGAATTAGTGCAAGACAAAGAGGTTAGATTGAAATATATTAATACAAAAGAACAAATTGTAGACATAGTCACCAAGCCATTACCTAAGGATGCATTTTTGTATCTAAGAGGTAAGCTAGGGGTCATTCCCCTATCTGAAGCTCACTAATTAGATTTTAGTGATGCATCAACCAAGCATTTTGAAGATCAAACAAGTTGATGTAGTAGTGTTAGAGAAAATTGTATATGAATTAGTACATCAAGTACATGGAAAATACATTGATTGTTGTCTTTGGCATGAGATGTCAAAGAGGGAGAATTTTCTATCATATCATATATTAGAGAAATTTTGAAGAAATTTTGTAAAGGAAAAGTTTGTTGTCTTCAGCAAGTTCATGTTAGAGAAAATCATTCGAGAGGGAGAGATTGATGTCAGAGGGAGTTCTCATTGATAGACAGAGTTCTCATGGATGAGAGTCAGAATGAAACTAAGGATATTATCCTTACTTCTAGTTTTCTCTAAAATTTCTTTATATTATGACATGTTGTGTCTCCATCAATGCCAAAAAGGGAGAGCTTACTTGGGCATCGAAGAAATTTTTGTGTATGTTGAGCATTCAGTGATAACCAAGTTCAAAGACAGTATGACCGAATTTAGTTGGTTAATGAAGAAAATCCTGTATTGACCGAGTTCACTTGGTTACCAAAAGAAAGTTAGAATGGAGTCAGTATTGACTGAGTTGGCTTGGTTAATGTTAGAACTCCTATTCTAACTGAATTGGGTCAGTTAACAAAGGGATTCTCGGTGTTGGCTAAGTACTCAATTTTCTATTAGTTGATTGTCAATATATTAAGTCTAATAAATTTAATGGTTACTACAAGTTGACCTAAGGGTTAGTATTTGATTTATTAAGAGTATTCAAGTCAACTAGACAAGGTGGATCATATATATGAAAGGTCAAGTTGAGGATTGAAATGTGGAATAGAATAAGATGAATTAAGGATCATAATTTAAAGGATATTTGTAAAGGTCAAAGCATCCGAGTTGACCAAGTTAAAACATTCTGATCAAGGAGGATCAAGTAATCAAGCCATAACTAAGATTTGAATCAGAAAAGTCAGTTGCATCAACAATTAGGTCAAGTCATTGTTACTCTCTAATAATTGTAGCAGTGAATCAAATATCTCAACAAAGCTAGCCTAACAACTATTCAAAAATTCCTCTAATAATGTGGCATTTCTAGATTGAAGTGCCTAAAGACCTCTAACAAGGTCACTCCTAACAGGGTGAATTAAATCATCTAATACAGTCACACCTAATAGTGTGTTTTGTAACCTTTAACAAGGTTGGCTCCTAACAAGGCTCACTTCAAAAGAGTGAAAAATAGTAACTAGATGCAATTAGTGGCTTTCCCAAATTGGGTTTCCACATTAAATCTTGGTGTCTCTTGTGTTCATGTCATTTCCTTCATGTTTCTACAACTAAGTTAATAAAGGCTAAATCACATTAATATCTTAAGATCTAATTATCTTTGTGCTACTTGAGTGACAATAGTATATTCAGTGTTAACCAAGTTACAATAGGATTTGGTTTTTATATTGTGTTGACATCTTATAAGGGACTTTGGATTTATTTTTTGTAGTGACTGATTCACCCCTCCCCTCTCAGTTACTCCTTTCCATTTCCAATAGGAACATGATTTCTTATGTTTTACTTTTTATTCTTTGTTACCTTGTATGTCTCTATTATCTCTCCTTCCTCGGTATTTTCTATCATTCATTTCTTCCTTTTGATATCTATCTAGACACCTTGCTGCAATATGACCAACTTTGTTACCTGTAAAATAGATGATAGGAAGTGTACTTTTGTATTTTCATTTTCCTTTTGGTATCCTTCTATCTAATAATGCATCTAACACACCAAGGTCATCATCTAATTCATTGTCATTGTCTACATGCTTAAATTATTTTTCTTTCTTCTAGATCCATCAAGGGTTAGTTGAGACTTGAAAGAAGATTCGACACTAGAGGGTGTATAGTTATAAAAATTTGATAATTTAAATGCCAAAAGTCTACCAATTAGGCTATCAAGGTTAGATCATTACTAGGTGTACATCTTAGTTCTTGAATTACAGATACTCTAATTGCATAGATAGGAAATAAGGTTCTTAGTACTTTGCTAATCATAGTCTCATCATTAATATCCCCTTTAGCTCCTCAAATAAAATTCAAAACTTCTCTAATTTGACCATAATATTGTGCAATAGTTTTGCCTTCTTTCATTCTCATGTCATCAAACTATCCTTTCAAGATTTTGCCTTATCTCTTGACACATGTTTATCTCCTCCATAGATTTTTTTCTATCTTATCCCACACTTTCTTTCCAGTAGTACATTCCTTCACATCATCAAATTCAACATAACTAAGGGAAGATTCTAGATCTATCATCATTTGACTATGTTCCTGCTTCTTTATTTATTCAACAGTCATGGGTCTTGGTAGTTCAATGTATTTGTTATCTAGTAAGTATAAAGAAGATGTTGGAAACTACAATTGAAATAATTTTCATGTTGTCATTGATGTCAAATCTATTGGTGAGACAGTTTTCTATCTGATTTAAATATCATATCTATTTGATTGATGAAGAGGATTTGAAAAGTTGTTCATAACAAAAGCATCTAGAGGATAAGTTGAGTTATGGAGAGGAAACTACAAATGGACATTTGATTAATTAGACCCTGACAAGATAAAGTGATTGCTTAAATCATGTTGCAAGAGGAGAAGATAATAATGTTCAAGTCTTAGAAGCATGAGCCAAGTAGATCAAATGTATAAGCTTGACCAAGTAATAGAGTAAAAGACTAAGGAATTTTGTTGAACATGTCGTGTGATGCTAGTGCCACAGGTAAGTGTTGAACAAATGTAGTGTTGACCAAGTATCAGTATCGACCAAGTGATAGTGTTGATGTTGAGCAATAATTTATATAGTGACCAAGTAACTCAATAATGATCGAGTGTCAGAACTTAGTGTTGGCCAAGAAACAACATTTTAATTATTTTGTGAGGAATTGTAACTTCAAACCAACCAAGTTGATTTCTTGGGATATAGAAAATGTGTTGAACGTAAGGATCGATGAGTTGGATCATTTTAATCTAAGAGAGGATTAGGTAATCAACCTATGAGATGAATTTAAGGAGAATTTTCTAGAAAATAAAAGATAAATAAAATAGTGATTAGATACATTATATCTTATGGATCAAATCGTGAACCCTAAGAGCTATAGTGTTGTTTAAGTGGAAAAAGATCAAAACTACCTATTTAAAGAGGTACAAAAGCAATTTTCATGAGTAGAAGTGTGGGAGAGTGTAGAGTGTAGAGAAGTTGTACATGTGAAGAAGTTCCAGAGAGTTGGAATTGCTACTAATGTTGCTAACTAAAGAATCTAAGCAGAAGGCTTAATTGAGTTTTGAAGAAGTGAAGGGTGATTGCTTGAAGGGTTTCCAAGCGAATATGAGATTGAGATGACAATAGAGGCCAAATAGTAGGTCAGTATTAGGATCTAAAAAGAGATTTGAACATGCAAAGTGAGTTGTGCTTAACAAATCAAACATGTCATTACTTCCTAACCATTGTGAATAGTGTTTGAAATCCTTTAATCAAGCTTGTCCTAATAGTCATAACTAATTAACAGTCTATGTAAATCCTTTAACTAGGTGACATTCTAATGGAATTTTCTAAAGTCCTTTAACAAGGCCACTCATAGCAGAGTAATTAAATCCTTTAACAAGGTCACATTTAACAGTGTGTATTGTAACCTTCAATTGGGTTGGCTCTAAATAAGGCTTACTTTAGAAGAGTGAAAATTGGTGACGTGTTGCTAGTGGTTTTTCCCAAATTAGGTTTCCATGTTAAATCCTAGTGTCAAACTTGTATGGATGTTATTATGATGCTTTTCTAATTAAAGTTTACATTCTACAAGTCTATTATGTTATAATAGTGGATAGCTAGCTAATGTTACAAATAGTTTACAATAGAGACCGAGCAATGTAATGATAAGATCTAATTTTTTAAAGTATTTGTTTGTTCAATTGGTACATCTGGACCTTGAATAATTGATTCACTTCCCCTCTCAAATGTTTTAAATATTAAAATAGATTCACCAACTCTAGATAAATGCAATTTCATTAACCTTTTGCATGTAAGGAAGTTCTCTTTTTGCTTGAGTCCCTTCAAAATTTCCTTACAAGTACCAAATCTCTTATACAGTTGTTAGAATGATTAGAATAACTGAGAGAGGGGTGAATAAGTTATCCTTAGGTCCAGATGTACCAATTCAACTTTTACGAACTTCAAACAACTTATTCAAACTCATTAAACCACTCAGTCTATATAGAAACTTATCATCGACTTAATATTATATTCATTTCTAAGCTCTATATTTAGTATATGTGTCAACTAATAGAAAATAAATAACAAGAAAATAGCATGCATCATAGCATAACATTCATACATAGATGACATTAGGATTTAATATGGAAACTCAATTTAGAAAAACCTACCAATAACATGCTACCATATTTTCACTCTTCTGAAGTAAGCTCCATTAAGAGCCAACCATGTTAAAGGTTACAAAACACATTGTTAGTTGTCATTCAGTTAAAGGATTTAATCACCCTATTAGAAGTAGCCTTGTTAGAGGACTTTAGATCATTCCATTAGAATGTCACCTTGGTTAAAGGATTTACAAAATTACCATTAGGTCAACTTTGATTAAAGATTATGACTGCTACAATGGTTATAAAGTAAGAACAAGTTTGATCTATAAAATACAACTCACTTTGCAAATTCAGATCTTTATTCAACTCATGTTGGTTTATTGACAAGACTTCATCATGTTTTTTCTATGATATTCTTTGAAACCCTTTAAGAAATCACACTTCACCAACCCTTCACACTTCTTTGCTAATCTATTCTTCACAGGTTCTCCACAAAATCACCAACCAACAACCAACATCCTTTGTACCTCTTTAAATAGGTAGGTTTGATCTTTTGTTGCTTAAAAATCATTGTAGATCCTAGGGTTCTATCAAATTCATTGAATTTACTCACCATTTAGTCCATCTACTTCTTTCTTAACACTTATAGAAACTTAGTTTTAAATATTTATCTTTGATTGCATAGCAAACACAATTCTTGCATTAAATATGTTGTCCCATTAATCCTTATCATCCACTCATTTTGACCAATCCAAAATTTAAAATATGTCAACCTCAAAACTTGATTATCTCACAAACTATTATCATGTTGAAACTCAATCATCATTGTGTTCTTCTACTCAATCATCACTAGGTAGCTCAATCTCCAATGTTCTATCTCTTATGGCTAACACTGGCTTGCTCGGTTATAACTATCACTCAGTATTGACTTTCACTTGGTTTCTTTTGACACTCAGCTAATACTATTTTCTCAACTATCTCTGAAGTTCCTTAATATTTTGCTTCAATAGCCTTCATTGACCAACCTTTGTTTACTTGGTTTTTCTTGTGTTGAACTCAACATCTTGTCTTCTCATCAACTCAATTGTCTTCTTTAATTTTCATAATGATTAAATAATACATTATCTTGTCAAGGACTATCTGATAAAGTACCCATTATAATTCCATCAAACTTACACTTCTTTACTCAAAAACTTCACTAGTTCATCTAGTTATCTCTCTTTTCAAATCCTCTTCATCAATCAATAGATGTGGCACTCTACAGTGCTAGTAAATGTCTTACTAGTACCACATGGATGTCAATTACATCTTGAATTGTATGTGAACATATTTCTAGTATACCAATGACTTTGACCTTCATTTTGTCCATCTATATTACCACTCTATTTGTGGGTTGTGATATTACCCCTAGCCTTTGGGAAATTGATAGTGGCATGATATTACAGTTGGAACCCAAATATATTACACAATTATGCAAGTTTTTCCCAAAGATCTTGATACTCAAAAGGAATGGGATTCTTCCAATCTATCTTTGAACATGGCAAGCATGGTCTCTATTGTGTTTACATTAGGAATAGGTGTTTTATGAGTGCTTGGGGATGTAGTAAGCTTAGTATGATCAAGCATGCTCATCAAATCCTCCCTTTGAGTAGGAAAACTTTGTAGGATATCAAATATGGAAATGTTCACCTTGACCTTCTTGAGTTCTTGAACCACACTATATTTTTCTAAAGACCATGTTGGACTCCTCGTTTCCATGGAGCAATAGTGAATGTTAGGGCTACTTGCATAGGCATTCTTGGGGGTATTGGATTATTTCTTTTTTAAAGAACTATAGGAGTGGGATGTGATCTAGGAGGGATACCATCAATAAAAGACTCTCTACTTCTATGCAAATTGCAAGTATTCCTATTGTCAGTGCTTAAGGAGAAAAAATTTGTGGCTTCTAGTTCAACTTCTTGATTAAAAGGGAACACAAACTCTTCATTGGTTGTATTATCCTCCCCTACTGAAGTTGTATCATAAGATTCTAATGCCATGGTATTAAATTACAAAGGGTAGTTGTTGGAATCTTGGGTATGTTGATTTTTACTAATGTAGTCATCATAATAATAATTATCCCTATTTCTCTATGCATTTCTGGTTGTTCCAACAAATTGTGTATCTAAGAATTCTAGATTGTTAGCATTATTTATGGGGATACTGCTATTGTTTGGATAGGTATTACATTAGTGGTTTGGCCTTGGAACACCTATCATCTGCTCTTGGGAATTATAATTGCTCCCACTATTATTGTTATTGTAGGAACCATATGTCCTATTTTGAATTTATGCATCATTATTGTTGTTTTGGGCAAAAATAGGATGTTGGTACTTCTGGTTCTTTTCTTGGGACAACTTCATCCTCTAAGCTCGTTATAAAGTTGTAAAATTGTCTTTTTCATGACTTAGAACTCATTTTCCATTATATTATTCTCAGGCTCAGTTAGTGGAGCAATTTTATGCTTTAAAAATGTACTTTTAGGGGGGTCATACCCTCTATATGTGATGTTTTTTGATTGAGTAGTAATATACTATTGTATAGATATCATGTTTAGTGAAGGAAATTTATTTGAAAAACTTCCCCTTCTGCTCCATAAGATGGCACTTGTGTTGTATTGTTTAGGAGTGATGCCACAAAATTTCCTCCTCCATGAGGATCATCCTATTTCATGAATGTAATAGCCTCTTACAAGACCTTCTCTAAGGTAACATTATTTATAGGATGGAGTCTCCTTATGAAAATTGTTATTAACTAAGCCATTTTCCTTAGATACACTTTGATTTTAGCATCTTGAGGGATGGTGTAGGGATATTCCATCCTCTTTTACATCATATGGAAGTGATGGTTAAATCTAGAGATTGACTCGTGAGGCTCTCTCCTAATTGATATGAATTGGTGGTGTCAAATAGTCGAGTTGACGATGCTTTGATTTGGAAAAGGAAGTTATTCTAAAATGATGCCTAATTTTTTACTGACATTGATGGTAGATTTAGGTACCAGTTGAATGTTTTCTTGTTGAAGGTGTAAGAGAAAAAATGGAGAACCATGTCGGTATGCTCTATCTACTTGTAATTATAGAGTTCTTTAAAGACCTTGATGAGTTCCTCAACCATTCATGACTTGTCATAGATGGAACCCTGGGTAGAACTTTTTTGGGTTCTTGGGGAGGTCATGGGCTTAACCTTAGAGGCTATTGGGTGCATTTTGGGAATTTGCAAATATATGCATGAAAGGGGGAGGTGGAGGTGGTTGATTTTGATATTGGTTTGTCAGCATGACAGTGGAGGGCTAGGTAGAAAGGTATAGTAATGCAATAGGAAAAGGTGGGTTATATTTGGGAATCCCATTGTCACTACGAGGCTTATAAAAGTGATAAAGTTTAAGAAAATCTCTTTTGTTTGGTGAAGACCTCAATACTCACTACAATAGGGATGGTGTATCAGATTTTTCCATCTTTCTCAAAGTTTTAAACTTGCTTTCTAGTCCTCATTCTAGCACCACTTCTATTGAGTGTCCTTGTTACAGGATGACAATGACAAAAATCATTACAAACATCACTATTGAAATTTTGATAAAATACCAACTGTAAGGTTCTAGGTGGTTATTTTTCAAATGCCTATATAACTTAGTTGAACACTAATATTTCTTTTCATAGGGAGGCCTTTGCTAGTTATGTAAAATCAAATCTATAATTCTACAAAAACTTCAAAAATAGTATTTTTTTAATTTTCTAATTTTAAATTAATACAGTTTTAAAGTGTAACTAATAAGAATTTCTAATTTAGCCAAAATGATAAATAAACTAATAGGGAGAGTTAAGCTAGAAAGAATTGTAAGAAATTTGATGAAAACAAATTCCTAAATTAACATAAACAATAATGGAAACACATCTATGAATTGAACCTTCAAAGGGAATGCTAGAAAACTGATGAAATTCAAAGCAGTGCAACGATAATCTCATAGATGAAATCATCAATGGAGCTTTGTAAGGTTGTATAATTTTTCACAACTCATCAAATTGTGTATCCATAGAAGTGTGTGCACATGAGATAAATTTCTATGAATGTTATTGGAGGTTTTCCCTTATCTAACTCACTACTATAGAGGTATTATGCACCAAATCATGAAAAACTCCAATAAACTAAGATCTCACAAGTAGTCAACACAATAAGACTATTCACTCATTCATTATTCATGAACATAAATCCATAAATAAAACATACATTCCAATAAGAAACACTACACAAAGAATGAGAGCACCTATAGTATAGCTTTATTTCATAAAATATTGGCCCTAAAAACATGTTACATCACCATTGATATTATGTTTGTACAAAAATAACTTAATTTTAATATTTTCTTACATACATTTTGGTGTTAATTAGGTCTGCACTTTAAATTTTTATTATTAAATGGTGCATGGACCTTTACATAACTCAAAACTATAATAGAAGAAGAAGATAAGTAGAGGGACATCTCCAAAAAGAAAATTGAGCTTCGAGGACTACTAAAAATATTATATTTTTCTTCTCTATGCGTACCCATCTATTAACTATTGGAGAACTCAAAATATGTAGAATCAAAGCAACTAAGTATTAAATTTAGCAACTAGTCATTAACTAGCATCGTTGATAAAATTTCAAGGATTCATTGAACCTACAAAGTTTTAGAGATACTAAGTTGTAGACCTATGGAGGTGAAATTTGTAAACCTTACTAACAACTTCTATAAATTCAAAATGTGGAGGTGAAGAGGTGTGAATGTGAAGAAATGAGATGCATAGCTTCTTGGGAAAAATCTATAGAATTTTTTTTAAGTCAAAATTTTGAGGTTCAGTCATTTAGGTTTTCCTTCTTCTCCCCTGGAATAATGTCAAGATGCATTGGTTTAAACTTTTCTACATGATTCCAATAACTTTGAGAGAGTCTATCATATGCATCCCTTCATATTGAGCTTACATGCTCTTGTGAAAATCCTAGACCTCCTTCTAGATCTCATAAAAACTCACCATTTTATTATCCAACATCTTAAATGTCTCTTCATCTTTGAAAGATCTTCTCACATCATATTTAGAGGACACATACTTAAAAGAAGCTCAAAACTAATGCACTACTATCTCCATGCAGCATAATTTAGAAATGGATTTGTTATGCTTATATGCTTCCATTATCTTCTTTCAAACCTTTTCCCACATATCCTCTATATATTTAAACATTTGCAACATAAATTTATTCCATTCCTCTATTTTCTCGATCTAATCCTTAAATTTTTTGAGCTCTTTGCCAATGAAACTTACAAGCATTATTTGATATCTCTACCCTCTAATATTTTTTAGAGATGACAATGAATTTGTCCATGTCTCTACTCAATCAACCAAATCAAAATTATTGTCTATCATACCTCTTAGTTTCCTTGTATTCTCTTGAAAACCATGTAGTATCCACATATTTGTTTCTATGTAATCTACTGCTATAGCTTCAAAATTATGTCACCATATATAGAAGGTGTCCAAAAATGAGTCTCTTTGTGGTGGGTAAGAGTTAATTTCTAAAGGGTCTCTTTATTGTGGATTCAAAGCACATTTCTCAAGGGTGACCTTCAAATCTATCTCTGGGTTAGCTAGGTCAATGGGACCTGCTACCTCTTTAACAAACTCCAATAATTCTTTATTTTGTCTCATTAAAACTTGAATCTCTTCTTATTTTTGGTCTAACTAATAAATACTTGATGAAGACCCAAGGAGTTCATCAAATTCCCACTATCCTTGGTTGTCCTTCCAACTATGATCTCCTATATATGATAATTCTTAAGGGATATATTTAATGGATCTCCCTCTACAAGAGAAATTTCTCTATGGAAAACCCATTTGTCTTATTTATCCCTTATCATGAATGCTAGTTTTTAAGGTTCATCAAGTAGAACTGGAATCTAGAAGGCTTTACTAATAGATGATGCATCTATATCTTCAATTTTGGTATAAGTCCTTCTCCTTGACTAGATTCCTAAAGACTAATATTTTTTCATTGAAATTTGTGAGGATTCTGGTTATTGTGGTGATGGGGTGGAAATAGATGTAAGTTCCTTCCCCTTTTATATCATACACTTAGGATTTTTCTCTACTGACTATTTCCCTACCTCATGTGCATGGTATTTTTTTCTTTAGGGGAGACAAAGGTTTTATCACCAATGGGAGAGGTTTATCTTTTTTTGTAGAGGTTTCTCTTGTTTCACCCCAGGTACTCCTTACTTTGCATTCATCTCTCCCATATCCATCTCCTTGATTTGAGAATCTAAAATTGGAGGAGACATTATCACTATATCATTCTTAGGAGGTGGAGGTGGTGATGACTTTGGTCTTCTAGGAGGTGGAAGATTTATGTCAAAAAAGTCATTACCTTATGGTTATTCACTTGGTGTTTCCCTTATTTCCCCTTATTGCAAGGTGGTCCTTATGGACATAAAGTCAAAGCTTTAAAAATAAAATATGTTGGAATCATCCCCCATCCCATCTTCTTTGTCTTGGTTAGTATACTCTTCAATTTGAGTTGGTTGTTCATCTATGATGAGGGGAGTGTGAGTTTAATTTCTTCTCCTCTTCTCTTTTTCAATGCCCTTAGTTTATTAAGACATCTTGTCTAGTGGAAGGGTGTCTTGAGGGTCCCCCGCTTCCTCGGGTTCCCCTAGAATCATCCATAGTATGAAAGGTGAGGTGAAAATACTCTTCATTTTTCTTTAGTAGCCTTCTCCTTGTGGGTTCAGACTCTCTCACCATTGTTATCATTCTCTTCTTTCATGGAATATTCTTTTGAGGTGAGACTTATTCTTTCAACTTAGGTGCTTTCTCTTCTTTCACTACTACTACAAGATCCTTCCTCTTGTTATCTTTACCCTTCTCTTCTTTCTAGAAGTATGCAACATCCCTTTTATGTCAAAATATTATTCTTAGCTTCATAGGAGAAGCTAAATTTTATACAGGAGCAATAACTTTAACTCCTTTCCCTTTCTTGGGTTGAGCAAGTGCCTTCAAGGATGAGACCTTGAATAACAGGGCCAATAAGAAAGGTTTTGTGACCCATTTCCTCATCAATTCAATGATGTGATGAGCTCAGTATTGGACATCATCATTTTCTTCCCTATTCACCTCCCTATTAAGAATGGGTCTATTTTCTTCCCTATTCTACACCTTGTTTGAAATTTGGATCCCCAACACCTATTTTGCTAGTAAAATATCTATTTTGCAATATTCTAGGATGAGGACCTCATAATCATCCACACAATTTATCCAGTGATCTTCAATACAGGCATCCAAGATAAAGTCTCACTCCATAGCATGCTTGTACATCCCAATTGGTTCAAAATAGGGATGTGTTGTAGGAAAGTCCTTCAAAGAATACTTCTCCCACTCAACCTTGAAAGAGTTGATATCTTTATTTTCTTTGATCTTATAAGGCTTGAAGTAGATGGGTCACTCCCAAGTTTCTCAATGTTCCTCCCTGACGCTTTCATATGCATTTTTCAACTGCATGTTGATTTATAGCAACACCAACCTATTTAATGGGTATATAGGTAACTTTTTTGGGTATGAAGTTGTGTCAGCTACATTGATATATGTGAATCTCTTGAATTATATTTAATAGGTCCCAATTTGGGTTATCTATGTTTTTAATTCAACTGACAATCTTTTGGCATAGTTGTGCTCTATAAATCTTATCACCACAAAGATGAAAGCATCATTGATGATCATGTATTATGGAATACTTTTAGTTCCTTTGTAACAGTTAAGGTTTACTATATATGACCATGTGATCTTATTCTAAGGGTTTTATTTTTTGGTCAGTGCTCTATAAATCTTATCACCACAAAGATGAAAGCATCGTTGTCGATCATGTATTCTCAAATATCGTATCTTAGTTTCTTTTTTACCAGTTAATCGTTTACTAAATATGACCATGTGATATTATCCTAAGGGTTTCCTTTTTTAGTCAACTTAGGGTATTCTTCTCTAGTAACAAGAAAGTAGATATTGTAAGATGGCATATAGAACCTTGGATCAATTTTAACCAAGGTGAGTTACTCATCCAGGGAGTCAATAATGATAGTGCCCCAATCAATCTTATTGCTCCTTGTTTTGATCTTCTCTATAAAGTGGACCATCTATGTTTCTAGATGATTGGCAACTAGGAGACCCATCACTCTACTTAATAGAATGATGCAATACCCAACATATGCTACTAGATTTCCCCTTATCATGTCCATTCAATCATGCCTATTATGAGGGTCCAACCAATCAGGTATATTGTTTGAACTTTCTCATTTTCTTATTCTTAGTTTTCCCTATACCATCTCATTACATTGTCAAATAAGATCCCAAAGTATTCACTAGAGATAGGTAGTTAAAGCATCTTATCTATGTTATCAAGGTATATTTCTAAAGTGATCTTGCCAGTAATACTCTTTGCCACCCTCTCATTTGGATCTTAATGTAGAACTAAGGTCATTATTAACTCTAAATATTACACCAATATAGGGTGTAATGAAACACTGACTAGGCCCACCTGTACTAAGAAAGTGATGTTTGTGTAGCTTATTGCATATTGCAGTTAGGAGATTTCTACAATCCATGAATTATGCAGTTGTTATTTTCTAGGTTAGATTGTGTAGAAAGTTTTTAACCATCAACATTCTGGATCATACTCCATGATCCATCATCAGGATGAGAGTGTAAGAATGCCAAATGATGGATCATGGAGTATGATCTAAAACATTGATGGTTAAAAACTTTCTACACAATCTAACCTAGAAAATAACAATTGCATTATTGCATATTGTCAAGAATTCATTCTAGTTGATATGTCCCAATTACGTATCCCTGATCTTTGAATATAAGTCTTAAAATATTGAATTCTTAGGGAGACCCTTGAATTTAGACATCACTAGATTTAAGAGATATTTTTACCTTAGTTGTTGTTATTAATGATGAGGGTGCCATAATAACATGCACCAAAATAAAAAAAATGTCAAAGTCTTAACTATAATCTGTATCTAGAAAAGAACTCTTAAAGACCCCAAAAAATATACTAACAAAACCAAAAGGCTCAAAAAGTATTAAAAAGACTAAGACACCACGGGGCTTGCATGTTGTGTAGTTGTACAACTATGCAAATGTGGAGTTAGTAGTTTTTTAACCCCACAATATTTTCCCATAAATTGGGGCTTGCATAACTATGTAGTTGCAAACCTCTATAGGTGCACAAGTTCACTAAAGACTTGGAGTAATATAGAAGACTAAGGCAAAAAAGTATGCACATGTGCATGTGAAGACCTATGACATTGTAGACTTGAGCACTCATAGATATCTTGCCTTGTATTTATAGGCCCCAATGGAACAATGATGATGTCAGCATTAAATATATGCACCTCTGTAGGTGTGCAAGTCTTTAACTGTGCAACCTATGTAGATGGGTCTGGACAAAAGAACAAAGGAGTTCTTAACACACTTACAGACCTATGCAAGTGCACAAATGCACAACTTATGTATAAACATATAAATCCAAAAAACTTGACTCGCACAACTATCATATCAAACCCTATCATCTTGACCATCAAGACCCCTCAAAAGAAGCATTAATCTCATTAGGCCAAAGAATCTACGACCGAAAATGACCAAAAGGAAAAATTGGGGGGGCATTTCAAAGTTGAGAATGGGATGTATGTAGTGGAACCACAACAAAAGGTAAGGAGAAGTTAGTGTGTAGACTGAAGAAAAGTTTAAATGGCTTGGAGCAAGCACCTCAGTAGTGGTATATTAAATTTAATAGTTTTATGACTGAGCATGGATATGATTGGTATCATTCATACTATTGTATTTATTTTAAGAGGTTATATGATGATAGATTTGTTATTTTATGTTTATATGTTTATGATATGCTTGTTGCATGGTCTAACATGGATAACATTAAGGGGTTGAAACAACAAATAGAAAATTCTTTTGCAATGAATAATTTGGGGCAGAAAAATAAATTCTTCATATGAAACTTTGTAGAGATAGGAAGAATAGGAATGGACTCTATCTAACAGTGATTATATTGAAAAGGTGTTGTAGAGATTTTATATGGTGAATGCATAAGTTTCCAACACACCTTTGCCTAATCATTTGAATTTGACTAGGGAGATGTGTCCAAATATACAAAAAGAGAAAAATAAAATGTCCAATGTACGTTATCCTTTAATAGTAGGTAGTTTAATACATTACATGCTATGCACTAGACTATATATTTCTCATATTGTGAGAATTATTAGTACGTATTTGAGTCATCCTAGAATCAAGCATTGGAATATAGTCAACTTGATTCTTAAATACTTAATAATTGCATCTATAAAATATTTACATTTTGGAGGATCTTCTACTAATTTACAAGGATTTGTTGACTCAAGTTTGGTAGGGAGCTTAGATACCAAGTTGACTACTATAGAATATTTATTTACTATTAGTGGCACGATAGTGAGTTGGATTTATTGATTACAAAAATTGAATGTTTTATCCACTCTGGAGGTAGAGTATAGTGTTGCTATAGAGGTAGCCAAGGAAATAATATGGCTACAATATTTTATGGAATATTTAGACACTCACATACTAGAAATTATCTATATATAGATAGCTAGAGTGTCATTCATATTGTCAATACTTTTATGTTGCATTTGAAGACAAAACACATATAGTTGTGGTACCATTTCATTCGGTAAGTTTTCGATGATGGATATTTAAAGATAGAAAATATACATAGAAATGATAATTTAGTAGATATATTTTTTAAGATGGTTCCAAGGGAGAATCTAAACTCCTCATCAACTTCGGTTGGTCTTCTAGACTAAACAATATAAATTAACAATAGAGTCTAGGGTGCATTAATCCGATGGGAAACTCAAGGGTGGTGGTGTGGCTATATATAAGATTAGTCACCAAGTAATGTCCCACTTGGAGATCCTTGAAAATTAGGATAAGAATTGCCTAACATATTTTTTAGTTTATTAAGAATTACATAATAACATGGATACAATAATCAAAAGTTTGCAAGAGAAAACATAACCATCTAACCAAATATCCCCAAGAATTCACTACTTACCAATGCATATTTTTTATCTAAGTGAATTAACCATACAATGTTCATTCTATTAACCATACTAACAATTTATATGATATTCATGTTAAAGTCCATATACAAGTTTCTAAATGATTAAGGCATACAAGTTCATTTATGGACAAAAACATAGAAGGAATACATATTGATTTTTAAAAATAACCCTAAAACACCCCAAGGGTGATTTGAACCAAATTGAGGAGAAGAAACTCTCAAAAGTGTACTCAAAACACTAAGTCATGTCCTCTAACAAAACTTGTATGATGGAACTCTAAAATGAGAACAATATCCTTTTGTATCACATGATTCAACTCCAAGAGTCGTGCAATACAATCCTTATTACGTGTGATGAGGTATAGGATCTTCATATCATCGTATGAGTTGCTGACTATACTAGGTACAACTAAGTGCCCAAATTGCATTAAAAATTTAATCTAATTAAGTGCATAAAATAAACCTCCACACTGATGAGTATTAGATGCACATATCTCAAGGAATGGGCACTTGATAGCATTATTACATCAAATTATTAAAATTAATACATCTAACATGTTATTCTTCCAAATATATCTCAAAACCATAGCAATAATAATAAAACATCAAGATATAATATATGCATCAAGGAAAAACATAAAACACAAGAAACATACTTTGAAATAACATCAAATATTACAAGTGAGCATAAATATCTAATCCCAAAGTTGGAAGAAGACCATCTCTATACTTTGATCTCTGTCAGTGGTATACATAGAAATGCCTACCAACTGCGTGGAACCCATAGGCCCACCCTGACATGCTCATGGAGATAAAAACTTGACCATAGTCACATAAGAAAAAGAATTCAAGGCTTACACACATGCCAATTAGTACATGACAACTTTGTGATCAAAAAGAAAATGTAGTACAACAAGTCACTAGATAGACACACTATAGGATTACTATGTAAGGACTTTAATGGAGTGTAATTGCTTGGCATTGACAAGCCCAAGCTGTAGGTGGCACAATACCATACTCCCTACCAAAAACTTATGCAGAAGATTGTAGATGTATAGACACCACACCCTCGCATTGGCTCCCTCTAGATGCCCAAAGACATATAGGTGTTCTCTCATCGTATGTTAAGTTTTACTATCCCATTTTTATTTTTTTTTATCACTTATTAAAACCTCTTTATAGTACCTTTTCATCCAATTTTAGGTTAGGGTACATGAGAGAACCCACTTTAAATGTGTACCCTATATACCCATGCTCGATACATGATGAATTTCCAGAGCTAATGCAAGTTCCCAACCCAACCCCCAAATGAAAAATAATTAAATTGACCTAAATCTAGGAGTTTGGGTCTAGCAAGATCCTACTATACCCTCACACATGTTATCATGGGTGGAACCAACTCCATGAAATAATCAATAAAAACAATTGCAAGGGTTGGATATGAGAAATGCAACAAATGATACAAGTACAAATAATCAGGCATCATGTCAGGGGTACAGATTCAACATGAATCAAAATGTCCACAAAATAAAACCATGACATGAAAGGAAATGTGAAATACAATCCATTTCCATTATCCATACATACACTACCAAAATTTAAACAAAATATGGGTAGCACACAAAATGAGTCAAAGATAAAACACCCAAAATTTTAACTTCTCTTATTTCAATAAATGTGAAAACCCACTTCCAAAATGATGTCAAAATATCAAGGGTACAATAAAATTCTCTAACCAAATTTATAATCAAAATCTAGCAAATCTTATAAGAACCAAAAGTCCACATACATAATTTGAAAACACACTCCTGGGTTAGGATATAAAATACATCAAAATGTCCTCTAATCATTTTAACTTCACAATCCTACTCTTTATAGAAAGGTCTACTAACCCACTATTCATGTCAAGCCATACATGAAACAAGGTCACATCAAAACACTCAAAAACCAAACATATTTGAATTCAATGAAATAAAAAATTTACTTCAAAAACCAATCCAAACTCTCAAAAATTAAATTAAAATAAACTTCCAATCATACATGCAAAATCTAGAAGCATAACTCTACCAAGACTTTCATTTTCAAAAACATACAATAATGAAATGCTCATTCACATCCAATTGAGTGATGAAATTGCATAAAAATAGAGCGGAACATCCACCCCCTAACATTTAGAAAACTAAAAGAATTAACTCAATTGGATCAAAACCAAATAAATGAGAAACACCTACCTCTCATGTTTGGTAAAAAACAAGAATGGAAATAAATTAACAAAACTTTCACCAAATTAAATTGGATGACACCTTCAAGGAAGTAGAGAAATATTGACACAAATCCAACAAGATGCTCCATGAACAAATCTAACAACTAGATCAAACATAACAAACAATCAAAGGATTTTCTCCAAGTGTTTTGGAGGAAAAATACTCAAATTCTCAAAACATGAAAAATAAGAAGTGGACATAAAATTCACTTTTTGGCACAATATAAGAACTTTTCCAAGTGACTTATAAAATAGATTATTAACCCACTTAATATTCTATTTGCCCCTTTTTCCCAATTTAAATAAATTAATTATGGCTATTTGGGATTAAAATATGAAAAATCAGCCAATAAATTAAATAAAATCTCTCAAACTATATTAAACCAACATTTTAATAAATATTTTTTACAATAATTGTAGAACCCTAAATGCATAGACATGCTCATGGGTATAATAACATAATGCATTAAGATTACCAATAATTGGAGGGTTAATAATAACAAAATATAAGGATGCATTTCCCATATGGGGATGACATTGGATCAAAATGAAAGGTCAAAATCACTATCTCCTCATGCCTCTTATTGGGGATATAAATACACATAATCTAGGGTGAATGTGCCTAGTGCTTGTTTAGTAAATAACAAACATAAAGTGTAGAAACTCAATATATAAATATCCAAAGAATATAAGGACACATAATCACATAAAGGACAATTGAACATTGTGTAGATCTTACAAGCAACTACGACTACATTCCTACTTCTTCTACTAGCACCAATATGCAATGGATGCATAGGAGTGGTGTAGTACCATATAACAACATATAATTACATGATATTTTATGTAAACCAAAAAAATTAAATAATAATTTACAGTCATTTAAGCATATTACATCAACTAAAGTTAAAGGACAAATATCCACAACAAAGAGTCCTAAAAATCATGAATCCAAATGACATTTTTCATATGCAAAAATATAATCCATAATCCCAAGATCAAATATATATAAATCATTTTTTGATTATTCTAATAAAATAATTATTGAATCACCCAATAACATATATTGCACAATATGACATAAAATCTTAGACAATCATCCCAGAGCAACATCAATAACTTCAAATATAAAATAACTAGATAACAACATAAAACACCATTACATAGATATGTTCAAAATACTTTTAATAACATGATTGAATGCATGATTCCACACCATTGTAGATATATGCAATGAAATAAAAATGAAACTAACATTAAACTAAAACTAACATTCACAAAACTATATCAAAGGAACACTTATGAGTAGACCAAAAGAAACTAGACAGCGAGATTTGAAAACCTCACAAAACCCTTGTAGCTCCTTTGATATTTGGATTTTGTCCAAGGATATGGAATGTGTGTTAAAAAATGCTCCAAGAATTCAAGGATGGAAGGTGGATTCAACGATAAAAACAAAGAATCAATTTCTAGAAGAAATTTGGCATTATGATGGTATGAATGATGATTTGTTCTCTAAAAATGACATGATAACTTTAGCTCAAAATATGGATGATTTGTAAAGGATGAAGGGTTCAATTTATAGGAAAGGAGAGGGTCAAATGGGTGGTCAAGATTCAATCTTAGGAAAATATTAAGAGGTTCCCAAATGCAAAGCAAAATGAAGCACATGGATTGTGCTTTCTCAAATGTATAGCCTTGTGAGAAGTATCACAAGGAGAATACGTGTGATGGTTTATTTTGTTTTGTTTTTTTATTTTAAGGGGGGAGGTGGGGGGCGGGGAAAAGTGGGGGGGGGGAGGAGTGCAATGTGACCATATGGGGATTATGAAGGGGTAGAAGGTGCAAGAGGGAGTTGGAGCTTGTAAGGGATGTGTAAGTTCTTTTCAATTTAAAATTAATTCTCTTGGGTTGGGATGTGAGGGATGTGACTATAGTTTAGTTAAGTAAGGGTTGGGATTTATTAATCCTCATTCTTAAGGTTGTGTAAATGATTATAGTGATATTAGGTTTGTCTTAGGGAGTGATTAGGGGGAAAATGTGCATGTTAGGTAAATGCAAGTGGGTACTTTAATCAACCAGGTTTGATTAGTTGATCAAGCAAGTTTAATATGGGTGAATTGGTTGGGTTGAGTCTTAACCACTAGGTTAGGATTAGTATAAGGTTAGGTTAGGATTAAGAATTTGTTAAAGGGGATTATTTAATAAAAATGGGAATTTTGAATTAAATTAAATAGGTATTTTGTAATAAAATTATTGGTTGTTATTTGATTAATTAATTAGAATATAAAATAATTAAATCAATTATCTAGGGGATAATATAAATTAGGTAAATATTAAATACTTAATTAATAATTCCTTAGAATATGACTAGATAGGATTATTGATGTAATCAAATTTAGGTGTGTACATTTTGCCCCTCTTCGACATAGTGTTGGGGAAAAAGTATTTTGAAGATATTTCAAAATAATAGAAAACTCAAAGAATTTTTTTAAATAAATGGAGTTTACCCATTCTCAAAAATATAGGAGAGAGACTATATTTTGAGATGCTCCCTCGTGCATGTGATGAGGAGAGAAAATAAGGCCTGTTGGCATCTCAAAAAGAAAGAAACCATGGTGGAAAGAGGATGCAAAAAGGCTAAAAGGGGATAAAAGGATGTTTAAATTGTGATCAAGATGGAAAAATAATGAGGGAGGAAAAAAGGCATCACCCAGGAGAGAGATAGGGGAAGAACGACTCATAAAGGGTCCTATAAAGGGCCTAAAAGGCTAGAAGGAAATCATTATCTCTCATTTTTATTATAGAAGTCTTGTAATTTTTTAGCTCTATTTTGGACCAAGGAGATGGCTTGAAAAGGGAATTTAAGGCATTAGGTTGAGGTTTTGAGGTACGGAAGTGCAGGGTGATGGATAGAGCAGTAATCCTAAAACTTTTTTCATTTGTTTTGCAATTTTTCATTTATTTCTAATTAGGCTTAGAAAAAATATGTTCCCACAAACATTTGTCTAACATGTGCACTGACATGATCAATGGAATCATAATCCTATGAAACATGATTCTAGTAAAGGGTCGAGAGGGGTAGGTCTAGGGATATCTGTGAGATCATGAGGGGTTGAATGGGAAATGAATTTAATGAAAAGATGCAATCTCATGATGGATTTATCACAAGAATGCCAATTTGGCTTGAAATTTACATAGGATCACCTTCCTACCTGAAAGGTTAAGTGAGAACATTTGCCCATCTAGGTCAATAGGAATGATGTTAGGTCAATGTGGGAATGTGTTCTCAGGGTAAAATTGGGGGTTGGGGTAAGGGTAACATTCTCATGATGGTGAGAATGTCATGTCTAGGGGTGCTTGTGGGATCATTATCTCTAGTCAACAGGATTATAGTTAGAGGGTAAAAAATCAAGGTTAGGCAAGGAAAAGGGGACTCTAATTGGGGCTATGGGCTAGGGAAGGTAAAAAAGTGATTCTAAGGCTGATGCAAGTGAGTTTGTGGATGTAGTGGTCCATAGATCAAATGACATCATGGGAGAGGCAAGCTATGGTGCTCCGAGTAGCTAGCCATTTTATAGATATAGAGTGGGTGATGGTAGACATGAATGGATTGAATTATTTAGTGTAAATGCCCCATAGGAGGACATATATGGTAATGGTGATAGAGCTTAGTGAGAAGTGGAATTCAGAGATAGCCACCTTCTATCTTTCAACAGGGGAGATGATGATTACATTGGATGATGTATACAATATCTTTTAGTTTCCTTTTTTAGGGATAGTGTTTATTGCCATGAATGCAACAATAAATGAGGAAATTTACAAGGGAAATTCACATTAGATCACATTTGGATGTTGCACCATATAGGCAAATTTACTTCTATGTTTGCAAGCTAGTATCAGGTTGCTTTACCCCAGACACAAGAGGGATCAAAATGACATTAGCTTTGCCTCTCATGATAGTCTAGATTGTTGATTCTAGCATACCACTTACATGGGTTTCACTTATGTTAGCTGATTTATGTAGAGATTTATATCAGATTATATATCATAGAGATGACATCAGTTGGGCAATCTTACTAAGATCCAATAGTAGAGAGGATTACGGCTACAAGTGTAGAAGCCAAGTAGGAGAGGTATGTGGAATGGAAATATAAGGCTAGGGAAATATTATTCCAGGTCTCATTATGAAGTTGAGTATGGTGAGATGTTGGGGGGAAGGACTAGGTGACACAAGAAGAGGAGAGAGAGAGGGAAATTGTATGAACATTGATCATGGATAGGGACCACATGTACCACCATAGATATAGGTTCTTGTAGGAGGATTTGGGGGGAGGATTTTCTTCTAGGGGATGAAATAGAGACTTGATTTCTAGATTATCATTACCATTGTAGATACATACAACATTTTAGTAGCAATTGCAAGATACCCAGGTAGAGCAAGATAGGGTACAAGCTGAGAGGGATCAATTTTTCTCTAATAAGGATAGGTTAAAAAGGGAGAGAGATCTTTTTTAGATCAAGAGGGATGAGCTATAAGTGGAGTGGGATAGACTAGTCCATGAGCTAGCAGTGGTAAGGGTATAGGATTTAGTGCTAGGGGGGAGATCATAAGTGAATATTGAGGAGATTGCTCAATTGCAACATAATCAATAATCAAGACATGAGGGAGGCATATATGTTATATTTGCAAGAGTGGTTGGGCTTCTATTAGGATAGTTAACATATAGTAGTTCCACCAGATGGGAGGGAGAACTTTAGATGATCCACTTGATCAGGTAATTTATGGATAGGCATGAGGATGGAGATTGTAACTAGCAGTAGTGGTAGGAGACATCCCAGTGGATAAGGAAGAGCTAGTGGTTAGGGCATGGTTTAGTACATATGATGGAGATTGATATATCAGGAGGTGGAGGGAGAGATCAAGAGGATACATTAAGAGGAGCCTAGGAAGGAGATGATGATACAGGTGTGATTCAACTAGTAGGTATTAGGTTAGTATCAACTAGGTCAAGGAAAAATAATTTATGAGATGACCACTTAGAGACATCTAAGGATATGTCTACTACCACCACCACTAATTGATCTATTATAGGTTTCCCTAGTGATAGATCCTACACTATTAACAGTGACATAACAGGTTAGATAGATGTCATTCAACCTACCACAAGAGAGATAAATGGGTAGTGATATTCTAAATTTTGGGGAATTGACTTGTATATGAAGTATTGGAAGCTACAATTGGAACAGTTTTTATATTGTCATTAATTTCAAATCTTACTAGTGAGACAATTTCTATCTAAGTAGAGTGTCATATCAAGATGGTTGATGAAGAGGATTTGAGAAGAGGAAATAACAAGAAGAACTAGTGGAAATGTTGATTTATGTGTAATTACAATGGGCACTTGATCAGTTGGACTTTGACAAGATAATATGTTGTTTAATCATACAAAAAAGTGGAGAAGATGGTTGAGTTAAAGCCTACAAGAGAGGATAAATGAAAGACAAAATTCATAGGCTAAACCAAGCTATAGAGAAGAATATTAAGGAATTTATAATAGAAGTCAAGTTATGTTTGTGTCGATCAAGTGAGTATCAGTAAAAGTTTGAACAAAGACAATATAAGTTGAGAAAGAAAGTTTAGTGATGACAGAGTTATCTAGTGATGACCAAGGTCAAGGAATACAAGGTGATTAAATCCTTTAATAGGTTCATACCTAACAGTGTGTTGTATAACCTTGAACAAGGTTGGCTCTTAACCAAGCTCACTTCAAAAGAGTGAAAATTTAGTAGCATGTTGTTGGTGGTTTATCCCAAATTGGGTTTCCACATTAAATCCTAATGTCATACTTGTGCAAATTTTGTTTGAGATGTTTTACTATTTAAATTTTTACATTTTGCAAGTTGGTTACTATTGGGATAGTGAATTGCATGTTACTAAATGTTAAGTTGTTGTATAGACCTAGTTGTTTAAAGAATAAATCTAAGTTGTTGGAAGTATTCAAAAGTGAATTGGTGTATTTGGACCTCTTAGTTACTCTAAAATTATGTCAACAATTGGTATCATAGCTTGTGATACTTGTAAGGAAATTTTTGAAGAGACCTAAAGCTAATGATCAAAGATGTACAAAAAGGAGGTACCCAAGTTGAAAAAAGAAAGCTTCCCTATGTAGCTAAGTTTGATGAAGCTACACATTTTTGGAATTGGAGATTTAGGGCTATATTACTTGGACCATGATTACATAGTAGTACAAAAACCTATGGTATCTAAGAAGATAAAGGAGAAACAAGAGCACAATCATGCAATGTTGGAGATTGCATCTGCCCTAAGATACCTAGAATTTGATGACATAAAGGACTGCAAAACTATGAAGAAAATGTGGGCAAAGTTGTACAAGATCCATGGTGGAGATACAAATGCACTAAGAGAAAAATTAGAAAGTTTGAGAGGAAAATTTGATAACATGAAGATGGTGGAAGGTGAGAACATTACTCAATATGTTGGAAGAATCAAAGAAGTGATGAATGCTATTAGAGGAGATGAAGGAAAAATTAGTGTTGAGACTATGATTAGCAAGGTACTAAGAACCTTACTTCCTATTTATGCTATTAGAGTTTCTACAATACAAGAACTGAGATGTACTCCTTGTAATGATTTAACCTTGGATAGTTTGGTTGGTAGACTTACTTCTTTTGAATTATCAATTTTTTGATAATTTCATTGCCCCTATTATTGAATTTTCTTTCAAGTCACAATTGGTTCCACATAAGTCTAAGAAGAAAAAAGAAAAGTATGAGGATACTAAGAGTGAATCTTCTGATGATCATCTTGAGAATCTTAAATCATTAATGGCTAGAAGGCTATGAGGAGGCAAAGGAAATTTCAAAGGTAAACTTCCTATAATCTATTTTTCATGCAATCAAGTCGGTCATATTACTACAAGATGTCCTAATAGGGATGGCAAAGATGGAAAGAAAGACAAAAAGTATAGAGGAAGATGAGATGGAAGAGAAGGCAAAGGATACAAAGTCTACAAGGAAAAAGGTAAGAAATCTTGTTGCATTGTTGAAGAAGAGACTAATAGTGATTCTAATATTCATGATAAAGAAGTTTTTTATGTTGCTATGAAATATTATTTTGATGAAGATGAGAAAAAATCACTTCTATCATATGCCAGTAAAGGTGATAGATGGATAATTGATAATAGTTGCTCACATCACATGACTAGTGATAAAACTAAGTTTGAAACCTTAGAACAATATAGAGGAATATGTGTCAAATTTGGTAATGATGCACCATGTCTTGTGAATGGTAAAGGGTCAATAAAATTAACTAATAAGATTAGATGTGATAATATTTATTGGGTTGAAGGACTAAATTACAATTTGTTGAGGGTTGCACAGTTGAACATTTTAGGCTATTGAGTTGAATTTCAATATAAGAAGGCTAAGGTATATGATGGTTTTGACGAACTAAGTGGAAGTGGAGAACAAACAAGAGGTAACTTGTTCTACCTAGACCTATCTAATGATACATGCTTATTTTCACAATGTGATGATATATGGTTATGACATAAGAGGCTCTATCATGTGAACTTTGATAATTTGGTAAGTATTAGTAAGACAAAAAGAGTGATAGGGTTACCACAATTGAAGAAACCTAATATTGTGATGTGTAAACAATGTCAATTGGGAAAAATGACAAAGTCTAGTTTCAAGAGCAAGACCTATACTTCTAATGTTATTTTAGATTTAGTTCATTTTAACCTTTGTGGACCTATTGGAGTGTAAAGATATTGTGGTGAAAAATACTTTATTCTATTTGTTGAGGAATACTCTAGAATGATGACTATAATATTTCTTAAAGAAAAATATGATGCATTTCAAATGTTTAAGTGGTACTTGGCTAGAGTTGAAAAGGAAATAAGTAAAAATTTAAAATGTTTAAGATCTGACAGAGGAGATGAATTCATATATGTAGAATTCAACATATTTTGCAATGATAGAGGAATCAAAGATAGATGTCTACACCTAGGACCCCTCCACAGAATGATATAGTTGAAAGGAAAAATAGATCAATCATGGACTATGCTAGGACATTGATGATGGAGAATAATATTGCACCAAAGTACTATAGAGAAGTTCTAAGTACTGCACTTTATACCTTGAACCATGTACAAGTCAAGAAAGGTACAAATATCACACCTTTTGAGTTATGCTATGGATATGCACCTAATGTGAAATATTTCAATTTTTTTTGGAAGCAAAATACTATATAGTGAAAGACAATAGACATGCATAATTGGATGCAATAGAGTAGATAGCTAATATCTTCACAAAAGCTTTACTTAAGGATGCTCACGAGTATCTAAGAGGTAAACTAGGGATGATACCCCTATCCAAAGCTACTTAAGAAACATGAGTAGTACCCTACATCAACCAAGCTGAATGATGTATCTTACAACTTGATGTAGTGTATATCACTTTAGGAGCTGCCTAAAAGTAATCAAAGAGCTAGAACAGTAGATCAATTACAAGTAAGGTGACAGAGGGAAAAACTAAAATTGTTCATATCTACATGATGAGATGACAAGTCTTTGGCATTGTTGTCAAAGAGGGAGAATTACCTAATAGAATACCAAAAAAAGTGGGAAAGAGGGAAAAATACTTGAAATATCTACTTAGAGGGAGATAGTGTAACTGATGTTTACTAAAAAAGGAGATAGATAAAGTCATAAGGAAGAGTTGATTGTATATTGATAAGAATAAAATTCCCATACAAAAGATGAAAGTTGTTGATAGAGGGAGAGATTTCAATATGAGGAATTATTTTCTTTTTGGTATTGTTGTTGGCATTGGTTTGCCATTAATGCCAAAGAGGGATATTATTGAGAAAAGATTGATACAAGTATGAGGATGTGTTTCAATCATTGTTTTGTCACTACTATCAAACCTGCTACTTGTTGGTAAGACAACTACCTAGTTGATTTGAGTACTATCATTTGTTTGATTGATGAGGAGGTTTTGATCAAATATGATAATAAGAACACCTAGAGGAAAGTTTGAGTTATGGTATGTAAAAGGAGTACAAAGATCAGTTAAGACAATGATGATATAGTGTATTCATTATCTACTTAAGGCTATAAAGGTTGGTTACACTGATTAAGTCTAGAAGAACAAGTAAGAAGAATTGAGTCTGCCAAGCTTGACCAAGTGGATAGTAGGTGTCGAGAAAATTTAGTGCAAGTCAAGCAAAAAATCAGTTGGAGCCTAGCAAAGTGAAGATTCAGTGTATGCCAAGTGAACTTAGTGTAAGCCAAGTAAACTTTAGTTGATGTCAAGCACCAATAAACTTTAGTGTTTGCCAAGTTAACTAGTGGAAGATGACTGGAAGAACATTATGGAAGTTGAGTAATAGCATATTGATGCCAAGTGCTAGCATTCATTTAAATCGTAGATTTGACTCTGATTAATTTTTTCTTGAATTGTGTGAAGCATGTGGAAGATAATTATGATGAGCTAGTGTTATAGAATTCAAGGTAAACCATTTTGAGGTAAATCCAAAGAGGATTGAGGAAGAAGTTTCTAGAGGAACCAAATGGAAAATTGGGTACATTTATTGTATCCTACCTAATCCTACCTAACCCTAAAATGGACGATTGAGGTTGAATGACAAAAGATTTTAAATCTCTATTTATAGAGAGAGTTGGTTAGAAGTAAAGGTTGTCATGTGCGAGAACCTAAGGAAGACAAGGAATCTAGGGTATTGCTTCATTAAGTGGCCAAACAAAAGAGACTGTTATTGGCAAACAAAGCAAGAAGGCTTAAGAGTATGAATGCTTGAAGGGTGAGCAAGCTATCAAAGATGAAGTGTGTGAAAGTTAAGTAGAATGGAGGACTGAAATAGAGATTTGTAATCTGCAAGTGAGCTATAAATTATTATCAAATCAAGCCTTATTGTTACTTTCTAATCATTATATTAGTCTTTGGATTAAGGTTGACCTAATAGTCATTTGTAAATCCTTTAATTGGGTGATATTCCAAGTGAATGATCTAAAGTCCTCTAACAAGGCCCACTCCTAATAGGATGATTGAAATCCTCTAACCAGGTCACTTTTAATAGTGTGTATTGTAATCTTTAATAGGGTTGGCCTTTCACAAGGCACCACTTCAGAAGAGTGAGAGTTAGTAGCATGTTACTGGTGGTTTTTTCCAAATTGGGTTTCCACATAAAATCCATGTGTCAAATGTGTAATTGAATATACTATGTTTCATGCTTACATTTATGCAGAGATTTTTTGACCTGGTATAGTAACCTACAAAGTTTAAGCATTGTATGATCTAATAGATGCATGCATAATAAGTTTTTATGGATATGGGTTCACTAAGTTGTGAAAAATTTTATTTGTACATCTAGACCTTGGATAACTAATTCACCCCCCTCTTAGCTATTCTAAAGAATTCTAACAATTGGTATCAGAGCCATCTTCTTAAGGGACTAATTTGAAGGCACTAGAAGCAAAAGAACAAGATGTCAAAAAGAGAGTTACCCAAGCTTAACAAGGACAACTTCCCTACATGGAAAAGTCTAATAAAGCTACACCTAGGAGGTCTTGGAGATCATGCACAATCTACCATCATCATTGAGCATGTCAATCCTATTGGAGGTTTAACTATTGAAGATCTGAAAAAGAAGAAAGAACATAATCAGGTAATGTTGGAGATTGCCTCTGCCCTAATTTATTCTAAGTTTGATGACATCAAGGGTTGTGATTCTTAAAAGAAGATGTGGGATTCTCTTCACACCATTTATGGAGGAGATACAAATGTTCTAAGAGCCAAATCTTAAATTCTTAGAGGTAAGTTCGATGATATGAGAATGGAAGAAGGTGAGAATGTTGCACAATAATGCTCTAGAATAAAAAATTTTGTTAATTCTATAAGAGGAGCTACTGGTAAGATAGATGATGATACTATATTGATAAAGTACTAAGAACACTATTGCCCATCTATACTATTAGAATTTTTTCCATACAAGAATTAAGATGTATACTAGGTTCTAATTTGCCTCTGGAAGGTTTGGTAGGTAGGCTCACTACTTTTGAGCTCTCTAATTTTGATAATTTCAAACCTGACAATGTTGAATTTGCTTTTGAAAGTTAAGCTATCATTGAAGGAACCTATAGAGAAAAATAAAAAGGTCAAATATGTTGCTAGTGATAGTGACATAGATGAGGAAGATGTAGAATAACTTGAAGCACTGCTAGCAAGGATATTTCATAGAGGCGAAAGAAAATTCAAAGGTGAGTTACCTATCATGTGTTTTAATTGCAATGAGGTTGGTCATATTGTTGCTAGATGTCCAGAAAAGAAGAACAATAGAAGTGGAGACAAATACAGAGGTAGAAGAGATAAGGACAATAGAAATTACAAAGACAAAGGCAAGAAGCCTTGCTACATTGCAAAAGAGGAAACCAAAGATGGATCTAATGATCATGAAGATGAAGTGGTGTATGTTGTAATGAAGGATGAATCTAATGAGGATGAGGCAACTGCACTGGTGTCTTGTGTGAACAATAACGATGGATGGATCATTGATAATGGGTGTTCACATCACATGACTAGAGGTAAAAGTAAGTTCATTACCCTAAATTATTACAATGGAAATAGTGTAAGGTTTGGTAATGATGCACCTTGTTTGATAAAAGAAAAAGGATCTATCAAACTCACAGAAAAGATTTTGTGTGACAATGCTTGATATGGTGAAGGACTTAACTATAATTTGTTGAGTGTGTCACAACTGAATAGTGCAAGTTGCAAAGTTGAGTTTGAGAACAAGATAGCTAAGACGTACGATATTGATGGAAAGCTAATTGGGAAAGGTTATCAAACTAGAGGTAATCTATTTTATCTTGATATGCATAATGCTACTTGTCTTGTTGTAGAATCTGATGATGTGTGGTTATGGTACAAGAGGTTATGTCATGTAATTTTTGATAACTTTATTAGTATCAGTAACATGAGAAGAGTTAGAGGTCTACCTAAACTGAAGAAACCTGAAAATAAAATTTGCAAACAATGTCAATCAGGCAAGATGACAAAATCTAGTTTTAAGAGTAAGACTCACACCTCTAAAGGAATTTTGGAGATTGTTCATACTGACTTGTGTGGACCAACTGAAGTGCAAAGCTATAAAGGTGATAAATACATTACGTTATTTGTTGATGATTATTCTAAGATGATGACAATTATGTTTCAGAAATAGAAATCTGATACTTTTGAAATGTTTAAGTGGTACTTAGCAAGAGTTGAGAAGGAAATAGGTAAAAGCCTGAAATGTATGAAATCTGACAGAGGAGAAGGATTTACATCAAATGAGTTTGAGATGTTCTATAATGATAGAGGAATAAAAAGACAGACATCTAGACCTAGAACCCCTCCACAAAATGGAATTGTTGAAAAGAGGAACATATCTGTAATGGACCATGCTAGGACACTCATTATGGAGAAGAATGTTGCTTTGAAATACTAGAGAGAGGTTGTAAGTATAGGTGTCTATACCTTGAATTGTGTGCAAGTCAAGAAAGGTACTCATTCAACACCTTTTGAATTATGGTATGGATACTTGCCCAATGTAAAATATTTTAAAGTATTTGGAAGAAAGTGCTATATTCTTAAAGATTTCAAGAATGGTAAATTAGATGTTAAAAGTGAAGAAGATATACTCCTTGGCTATTCCACAAGAAGTAAAGCTTACAAGTGTTTAAATACTAACACTAACAATGTTGTGAAAAGTGCAAATGTGAAGTTTTATGAATATACAAAGGTACATGAGGCTAAACCTATGAAGAAACCAAAGGAATACAAATCTTTTGTATAATTTTATGAAGTTATGTCTATTGATGAAGATATTATAAATCAAGTTGCAAATCAAAAACAAGTTTCAGTGACTATCGAGTCACATATAATGAATGTCGAGTTGCATTCAGGAACTGAGTTGTAGTCAAGTGCCAAGTTACAGACTGAAGCTAAGACACATTTTGATTCTAAGATTAGTGTACATGAAAAAAAATGTTGAATTACCTAATAGAGAAGTACATTGTGATTTAGAAGTTGGCATACCTAATGAGGAAAATAGAGCAGAACCAAGTTTGTCAAAGTATGTCAAGAGACATCATCCTACTGACCAAATTATTGGAGAACAAAATACTAAATCAATGACAAGGAAAAAGCTAAGAAGTGATACATGTTTGCTAAGAATGCATGAACCTAAGTTAGTGAAAGATGCCTTAGACAATGTGGACTAGAGTAAAGCCATGAAAGAAGAGATTGAATAGATTGAGAAGAACAAGACATGGAAGACAAAAATGTTATTGGAACCAAGTGGGTATATAGAAACAAGTTAGATGAGAATGGTGAAGTCATAAGGAATAAGGCAAGATTATTTTGCAAAGGGTATGCACAACAAGAAGGGATAGACTATGGAGAAAAATTTGCCTCTGTTGCAAGATTGGAAGGAGTAAGAACTTTGCTTTCTTACTTTGCATACAAAAGTTTCAAATTTTATCAAATAGATGTGAAATCTATATTTTTGAATGGCATATTAGAAGAAGAGGTATATATAGAATAGCTAGAAGGATTTGTTGATGCTAACAACAAGAACATGGTATGTAGACTCCACAAAGATTTATATGGTTTAAAGCAAGAACCAAGAGCATGGTATGAAATGCTTCACAATTATCTTGTGAAAATTAGATTTGGGAGGATTGATGATAACAACAATCTGTACTTGAAGATAGAAGGAGGTAAAGGTATTTTACTAGCTGAAATTTTTGTTGATGATATCACATTTGGAGGTCAAGATGGATTATGTAAGGCATTTTCAAATGAAACGGAGAAAGAATTTGAGATGTCTATGTTTGGAGAGATCAAGTTCTTTGTTGGTTTACAAGTATATGAGATGAAATATGGTATATACATCACTTAATCTAAGTATGTGAAGGAAATATTGAAAACTTTTGGATTGAAAGATTCAAAACAAGTTAGCACACCTATGGTGACAAGACACAAGTTGTCAAAGAATGATGATTTAGCTTATGTGAATCAAACATTATACAAGTCTATGATTGGAAAATTGCAATGTGTAGTACATAGTAGACCTGACATTGCATTATATGTTGGGATAGTTACATGATTCTCTACTGATCCTAAGGAGAATAATTTGGTGATTGCTGAGAGAATACTGAGATATTTGAAAGGAACAGAAGACTATGGTCTATACTACAAGAAAAATAAAAAGTTTGAGTTGAGAGCCTACACTGATGCTAGTTGGGCTGAAACATTGATGACATAAAGAGCACTAGTGGATGAGCATTTTTCTTAGGAAAGAGGTTGGTTACCTAGACCAGCAAGAAATAAAATTGCATATCTCAATCTACTGCTAAATTGTACAAACATTGTATGGATCAAACAACTACTCAAAGGTATGAAAGAAGAAATCACTGAGCCTGTGGTACTTTATTGTGATAATACAAGTACTATAAATATATCAAAGAACCCTGTGATGCACACAAAAATCAAGCACATTGCAATCAAGTATCATTACTTGAGAGAGTTAGTCCAAGACAAAGAAGTGAAGATAGAATATGTGAATACAAAAGGGAAAATAGCTGATATCTTCACAAAAGCTTTACCTAAGGATGCTAATGAGTATCTAAGAGGTAAACTAGGGGTGATACCCCTATCCAAAAGCCACTTAAGAAATATGGGTAGTGTCCTGCATCAACCAAGCTGAATATTTTATCTTACAACTTGATGTGGTGGATATTACTTTAGGAGCTACCTAAAAGTAATCAAAGAGCTGGAAGAGTAGATCAATCACAAGTAAGGTGACAAAGAGAGAAACTAAAATTGTTCATATATGCATGATGAGATGACAATTCTTTGGCATTGTTGTCAAAGAGGGAGAATTATAGAATAGAATACCAAACAAAGTGTAAAAGAGGGAGAAATACTTGAAATATCTACTCAAAGGGAGATAGTGTACCTGATGTTTACTAAAGAGGGAGATAAAGAAAGTCATAAGGAAGAGTTGATTGTTTGTTGATTAAAATAGAATTTTGTAGCCTATACAGAAGATGAAAGCTGCTGATAGAGGGAGAGATTTCAATACAAGGAATTATTTTCTTTTTGGTATTGTTGTTGGTATTTGTTTACCATCAATTCCAAAGAGGGAGATTGTTGAGAAAAGATTGATACAAGTATGAGGATGTGTTTCAATCAATGTTTTATCACTAATGCCAAACTTGCTACTTGTTGGTAAGACAACTACCTAGTTGATTTGAGTACTATCATTTATTTGATTGATGAGGATGTTTTGATAAAATATGATAACAAGAACACCTATAGGAAAGGTTGAGTTATGGTATGTAAAAGGAGTACAAAGATTAGTTAAGATAGTGATGATATAGTGTATTGATTATTTACTTAAGGCTACAAAGGTTGGTTACACTGATTAAGTCTAGAAGAACAAGTAAGAAGAATTGAGTCTACCATGCTTGATCGAATGGATAGTAGGTGTTGAGAAAAGTTAGTGCAAGCTGAGCAAAAAATTAGTTGGAGCTGAACAAAGTGAAGATTTGGTGTATGTCGAGTGAACTTAGTGTAAGCTGAGTAAAGTTTAGTTTATGTTGAGTACCAATAAACTTTAGTGTTTGTCAAATTAACTAGTGGAAGATGAGTGGAAGAACAATATGGAAGCTAAGTAACAATATATTTATGTTGAGTGACATTATTTATGTTAAATCATTGATTTGTAAAATCCTCAAAAGGTTTTCATGTGCAAGAACCTAATGAAGACAAGGAGTCTAGGGTACTACTTCATTTAGTGGCTGAATAGAAGAGATTTTTATTGGAAAGCAAAGAAAGAAGGCTTAAGAGTATGAATGCTTAAAGGGTGAACAAGCTATTAGATTTGAAGTGTGTGAAAGCCAAGTAAAATGGAGGACTGAAATAGAGATCTATAATCTACAAGTGAGTTGTAGATTGTTATCAGATCAAGCTTTGTTGTTACTTTCTAATCATTGTATCAATCTAGGGTAAATCTTTTAGATTAAGGTTAACCAAATAGTCATTTACAAATCCTTTAAGTAGATGACATTCCAAGTGAATGATCTAAAGTCCTCTAACAAGGCTCACTCCTAATAGGGTGATTGAAATCCTCTAACCAGGTCACATTTAACAGTGTGTATTGTAACTCTTAATAGGGTTGGCCTTTCACAGGGCATCACTTCAAAAGAGTGAGAATTAGTAACATGTTACTGGTGATTTTTTCCAAATTGCATGTGTCAAATGTGTCATCGAATCTATTATGTTTCATGTTTACATTTCTGAAAAAGATGTTTTGACCTAGGACAGTAACCTACAAAGTTGAAGCATTGTATGATCTAATGGATGCATGCATAATAATTTTTTATGGATATGGGTTCACTAAGTTGTGAAAAGTTTTATTTGTATATCTGGACCTTGGATAACTGATTCACCCCCCTCTTAGTTTTTTCTAAAGAATTCCAACATCCCTTTACCCTTGATGTAATGACCATCAAAATTGTACTCACATAAAAACTCCATCCAATGACGTTGTCATGCATTCAAGTTTGACTGAGTAAAGATGTACTCCAAGGTATAATGATCACTATGCAGATCAAACCTATGTCCCAGAAGGAAATGTCATCAATGCACAACAACATACACAACCACTACTAACTAAAAATCATTAGTGGGGTAGCTCAGCTCATGGTCTCTCAACTTCCTAGACTTATATGCAATCACTCGAGCATCATGTATTGACATTATCCCTATGCCCTCTAATGACACATCCAAATACACCATGAAATTACCAATAGGATTAGGCACTACAAGGACTGATGCATGACTCAAATGCTCTTTAAGAGCCTCAATCACAATAACTAGTCCAAATATACTTCTTCCCTTTCTACTACAAAGAAGTGATAGGGTGAGCCACATGCGAGAAATCCTTCACAAAAGGAAAATAGTAACTTGCTAACCCCATGAAACTATGAATCATGAGAATACTAATGGGTGTCAGCCAATCCATGTTAGCTTGTATTTTTGCTAGATCCAAGGCAATACCCTTACCTATAATAATGTACCCCAAATACTTCACCTCATACTAGTAGAACTTACACTTTCCCGAGTTTCCATATAACTAATAATCATATAAATATTGCAATACCTAGCACAAGTGGACCTCATGCTCCTCTATAGTCTTACAGTAAATTAGTATAATATATATAAATACAAGGGAAAATAGATTGAGCTAAGTGAAAAACACCCTATTCATCAAACTCATGAACATTGATGGCACATTGGTTAACCCAAAGGCTATAATCATGAACTCATAATGTCCATAGTGTGTATGAAAAAATTTTCAATGAATATCAGCCTCATGAATATGAAGTTAATGGTATCCCAACTTAAGGTCAATCTTCAAGAATACTTGCACTCCCCTCATTTGATCAAATGAGTCATGTATCCTCAAAATGAGATATATGTTCTTTGCCATCACCTTATTCAATCACTACTAGTCAATGTAAAACTACAAAGACACATCCTTCTTCATAACAAATAAGACTGGTTCACCCCATAAGGAAACACTAGGATAAATATGGCCCTTGGCCAAAAGCTGCTCCACCTAAAATAAAATCTCACTCAACTCCTAATTAGTCATGTGGTAAGGTGAATGAGAGATAGATTCCACTCTTGAAATGAGATCAATGCAAAAGTCAATGTCACACTTCAGTGACATGCCTGATATCTCATCGGGAAACACTTTGTATGCTCACAGAGGAGTGGGTGATCATCAAGCAACATGTCTTGACTCTCAACCTCTTCTAGATCTTTGAAAAAGACAATAAACATTTGATATCCATGTCACACACTCTGCTTCAACTACTTATCTGAGATCAACCAAAGTGAGACTAGTCTCTAGACCCCTATAAGCTAACTTGACCACCTGTGTCATCGACACATTGTACCAAATTTCATTGCAAATAAATACTCACCTGATGTGAAGCTAAAAAATCCATAACCAAAATAATGTCATAATATCCTAAGTAGTGGTGAAGGAACCCAAGTATAACATGTAATCACAAGTCAAGGAATCCACAAACACTTTGGATCTTGTGTCTAACTCAACCTTCCACTTTTCTACCTATTGTATTTCCAATAGTCCACATCATTGAATAAGGGATGGTGAAATAAAATAATTTGAAACACTTGAATTGAAATGTACAATGGTGGAAATTCTAAGTAATGTACCTATAGCCTCGACTACAATACCTTGATGCTCTGCCTGACAATTGTCAACCATCGTAAAGACTCTATGGGATCTACATGCATCCCATATTGTAGGCTCTATCATAGTCCTACCTCTTCTTAGTCTTGATGATGTTTTCTGAAGACATCATGTAGCCCTATGGCCAAGATGACCACAAGAGAAATATGCCCCACAGCTATAACCATATCCACACTTGCTTCCTCCTTGAGGAGCACTAGACTACTAAGCACTCCCTTGGATTGAATTTTGATGGCCACTCTATGTAGAGTGACTCTATTGTGATTGTTTAAATCTATAATATTCCCTCCCTTCCCTTATGTTGCCATAATCCTCACCACTCTTTTGGCTCTAGAAAAATCATTTATAACCAAATGAACTACATCCACCTTTTGAAGTTGTTGACTAGGTATGAACCTGTCCTAGACACTATGCCTGAGAAGGTGGACCTAGCCCTATATGTGATGCACTATGACTCTACAAACCCACTCTACTATTGAACCTCTAGCTACAATTATCTTGATAATCCTCATATTCTTAGTGGTAAAGACTAGTGTCCTCAATTGATAAATACAAACATCTCCAATGATGGAGTCCTTAAGACCCCAAGTGAAATGATGAGTGAGGAGTTCCTCATATTAGTTATATCTCAAGTACTACCTCAACTCAAAGAACCTCATCTCATACTACTCAACTAATATGTTCCCTCATTTAATCACATGCCTCTCTATACTAAGGGGATAAGGGTCTTTCTAGAGAAGCTCTTCGCAAAGATCTCCTAGGTGAGATCCACTATACTAATTTGGAGCTTCTACCCCTTAATGTTATACCAAATGGATGCATGGTCTCTTAGCTACATGATAACACAATAGGTTCTCATATTTTTTTCATAATGACTTGTAGAAAAAACCATGCCACATATCTAGTAACTAAGTCTCAGCCTTGATACCACCTCCTCTACCATAAAAGTATAGTGGTTTAGTTCGTTGAAGGTCTCTCATTATGTCAATATAAATAACATCCTTGTCATCATAGTCTCCACCTCTCTTATGGTAGTCTCTACCACCATATGGCGTGCAAGAGCACTCATGCTCATGCTCTCACTCCTCCCTATTTGATGTGCTCTAACATGTGGGTGTCTATACCCCTATCCACCACCTTGTTGAGAACCTTCAACTCAAGGTCCAACTATGCTATAAGACCTCCATTCCACCAAAAAAAATTCTCTATCATTTCTCTTCTTCTCGATGTTCCTCCTCATGTTCTCCATTTTGTTCCTCACCATGGTTATTCATCTGCCCACCTAGTCTATGCGTAGGAGGAATCCTTAAAGGGATAACAAGACAAGAGTCATATACTTACACAAGCATACAATAATATCAAGCCATGTACCATTAAGTATGATATCGACACATAAGAAAATTCAATATCCCCTATCATTGTGGGAGCACAACACAAAGATCCCAATGTTGAAACTAGGCTTTGATACTAAATGTAATGCCTTGCTCAAAGATCATTGGAACAAGGATAAACAAACGCTAATATATGTTTTCTTAAGTAAGATACAATAACAACAACTTACACAAGAATGCAATGGAAGACTAACATAAACCTACCCTCAAAGATCCCCAAGCATCACTACTTACCAACGAATTCATTAACCAACTACATGAGTTGAACATACAATGTTTATTCTCCACATTCACCTAGAATTCAATTACAATATTCATTTCATACCGAACATTCAAGATTCCTAGGTGTCTAATCCATACATGTCAATTTACCATTCTAAGATAATGCAACAAAAGTCAAGAATGATATCCGAACCCTAAATTATCCACTAACCAAATGGTTAATGTATAGGGAGTAAGAACTCCCAAAGGGTATCTAAATCACCTTCTTAAATCTACTAGACAAGTTAGGAAGTACCTATTATTTGGTTGAATAGGTCCTTGAAAAGACTCAATAGGATACTTCTTGTTATTGTTAGGTGATAAGCTATACAAATATCATATGATAGACTTTATAATCCTGGTATGATACCATCCAGTATCATACGATAATATTTAGCATGCAGATATGACACTTGTCTAGTGTCATACTATTTTGTCCCACTGTCACCCAGATTTAGAACAAAAGGCCAATTGGCCAATTGAAAAGAAAGATAGGGTTAGAATCTCTACACCGGGCCTCCAAAGTTGAGGAGTAATTACTCAAATGCATAAAAGCAGGTTAAATACCCTAACATACTATAAAGTAGAAGCAATATCATCTATCCATCTAAACCATGGCATCATAAGCCAAACATAAACACATCAACATCATAGTGGAAAGGAGTGAGGAACCATAAGATACTATCTCACAACATGATATCAAAAGATTATAAATCACAAGAAAATATACCATGGAAAACCATCAAGAATCCTAGTGAAGCATCAAGATCTAAAACTAACTAGAAGAAGGCCAACTATGTGTGTCAGTCCCAAGCAATGGTATAGGTAGATATGCCTCCTAACCATATGGAACCCATATGTACACTCTTTTTGTGCTGATGGAGATAGTTATTTGACCCCAAATACAAGAACATGCATCCAATGCTAACACTCACACCAAGTAGAACAAAAGACTAAAACTAAGATCATGAGACAATGCAATATAATAGGTCCTAGTTAGGCACTCTATGGGATAGCTAAGCAGGGATTGTAGTGGAGTGTAGGTCACTTGGCATCAAAGAGCCCAAGCTATATATGGTGTAGAACTCAGCTCCCTTAGGAGGCCATTACACCAATGTGGAACTCAACTCCCTTAGGAGGCCATCATATTGTGCCCTCGCAATAGCTTCCAAAGAATATTGTCAACTTATAGACACCACACCCTCACACTTATGCATCAGAGATGTATAGGTCTCTGCTTATCTTATCATTAAGTTTGTTTACCCATTAGCTAGTTTGGTTTTCACTTATTAAAACCTCTTCATGTTACCTTGTTGGCCACTTTTGGGCTAAGGTACATGAGAGAAGTTGTTCCACACATCTACCTTACATACCGAGGCTCATCCAATGATGAATTCCCATAGGCAATGCATTTTCCAACCCAACACTAACTAAATAATCTCTCATCCAACCTATATTCAATAGTTTGGGTATTGCAAGATCTTGTCATAGGGACATGAACATGTTAATGTGTGGAAACAACCATCTACACTAAATCAATGAAAAGGAAGGGTTGAATGAGAAAAAAAGAAATACCAAGTGTAAAAATACACTCAACCAAACATAGTTTTGAGAGTGCAGATTCAACATAAATCCCAATAAAGACAAGGTAAAACTATGGTTTGATTAGAAACCTAAAAATCATTATGAATCTGTGACCAAAATTGATGCCAAGAAAAACCCAAGAATATTGGGTGACACATAAAATAAGGTGATGCAAAATCACTAAAAATAAAGGTTTTCAAAAATTGAAATGGTTTCCACACTCCCAAAAATTAAATAAAAATCAAGTTCCAAGCATGTATGCAAAAATAACCAGCATAATACCTTGAAACTTATAAATTTAAAAGCTATGAACCCTAGTTTTCTCACACGCACCCAACTAGGCCAAATAAACATACAAAAATGGAGGGGAACACTAGTTCTCAACCTTCAACCCTAAAGTAATAAACAACTAAATTTGAAGTATGCCAAAACTTTTTAAAAAGAAAATCCCTACCTCACACCCAAAAAGGTAGAAATGGAATCGATGCTAGAAAATAATGGAGGCACCAAAGTTGACGAAACACTCAATAAAGGAGGAGTTTTCTACTCTAAATCCAATGAACCTATCTGTGTGGTGATCCGACGAGCATAGCCCATCCAACAAACAAATCACTAAAAATTTCACAAGGGGTTTTTCAAGATTTGCTCCAAAAATCCTAAATTAAAAAATGAGAAGTGATAATAAACTCACTTTTAGCCAATATATACACTTTTTGCAAAGTGACATATAAATTAGATTATTTAAATTAAATAATCTACTTAGCTTCCTTAACCAAAACAAATATGGTAACCCTAATTGGTTAAGATTTAACTATAGAAGTTGTGAAAACCAACTTCACAGATCGCCAAGAACACCTGCATGCAAATAACTTGCACTAAAGAGAAACTAGAAAAGGAAAAAGTAGAGCTTGGGTAACTATATAGTTACACTTATTAATTAAATCACATTGATTTAATTAATTAATTCATCTATTACTCTAGTCTACTTAAGCTTACTCTTAAGTGCATATAATTAATATTTTATATTAATTATAATGTGCAAACCTAGTTTTTCTTTCCCTTTAGGGTTTCATTCATCTTTAAGGTTGAACTTTTGTACTTTTTGTTTTCATAACTTGGAATACAATTTCACTCTCACACCGTTGAGATTTTCCAAGCTATGCTTTTTCCTTTTCTAGTTTCTCTTCAATACAAGTTATTTTCATGCAAGTGTTCTTGGTGATCTATGAAGTTGGTTTTCACAACTTTTGCATGGTATCAAAGCCAAGACAGAAAATAAAGCCAGAAGTAGACTTCTGATCATCAACATCAGTAGCCCAATCTAAGTTAGTGTAGCCAATAATCTGAGGAGTCCCTGATGTGTAATGAATGCCATACATAAGGGTGCCTTGAATGTATCTCAAAATATGCTTGGTAGCTTGCTAATGACTCTCATGAGGCTCATGTGAAAACTGAGAGACAAGACCAACTACAAAGGAGAGATAAGGATGAGTGTAAGTCAAGTACAATAAGCTGCCAACCAACTACCAGTACAATGTGGGATCCACTAAAGGTGAAGTGCAAGAGGTAGGTAAAGGTGTGGGAGCAGGCTTGCAATCAAGCATTTCAAAGTGTCAAAGCATGTCAAGAGCATACTTCTACTGGTAAACAAAGATTCCAATAGAGGACTAAATAATCTATAGACCAAGAAAATAGTGTAAGAGACCAAGATCAGTCATTTCAAGCTATTCCATCAATGCTCGTTGAATATCCTGAATCATAGAGGGTGAGTTACCTATGAGAAGAAGGTCATCAACATATAGCACAAGGATCAAAACCTCAACCTCAAGATGCTAAATGTAGACTATAGGATCCGAATGGCAGTGGGTGAAGCTTGTAGAAAGCAAAAAGGAGTCCATCTTTTCATACCAAGCCTGAGGGGCATGTTTGAGACCATATAATGAGCATCAAAGTTTACAAACCAAGGAGGAATCCTACATAAATCCCTGAGGCTACTCCATGTAAATCTCCTCAGTGAGATCACCGTGCAAGAATACACTCTTCACATCCATCTAAAAAATGGGCCATCCTTATGAAGCTACAAGGGATAAGTCAAGGTGAATGGAGTTCATCTTGGTGACAGGGGCAAATGTCTTAGTGTAATCAACACCCTCAACCTATGAAAAACCCTTCACAATAAGACGTGCCTTGTTCTTATCAATAGAACCATCAACAGTAAACTTAGTATGATACAACCATTTGCATTGCACTAACTTTCTTCCCTTAGGAAGAGAACAAAGATCTCAAGTATGATTCTTCATCAAAGAAGAATACTCCTCCTCCATTGTATTATCCCACTTAGAATGTCATGTCACTGTTGCAAATGTATGAGGATCATCACAAATAGCATGATTGAGAAGACTAGAACCCACAATATAAGATCGGGTGTGACAAGAAGTGGAAGGGTCATCAGTTAGAGATCCTACAGCCTCAACTATAGCTCGAGCCCATTTAGGCATCTAGGGAGGATCCTATGGCAGAGGTAATTGGGGATCACAAAGACCATCATCCTCATCATCCAAAAAAGAGACTAGAAAGGATGAGGGAGTAGTGGTAAGTGAAGTAGACTCTAGAGATAGGGTATTTACTACAGAAAGGCACTCATCAAACTAGACATTCCATAAAAATAGGACCTCTTTGGAATCAAGATCAAACAACTTGTAGGCCTTAACATCCTCGCAATAGCCAACAAAATTCAGGTGTCATCTCTTTTGCTCCATTGTTCTCCTCTAAGCATTAGGTACAAATGCCCATGCTTCACCACCAAAAACTTAGAATGAAGATCAATCAGGCTTGACATGAGACCAAGCCTGCTTAGGATTCATATGTCAAACAGCCTTGTGAGGCATCCAATTCTAAATATAGTTGGCACAATTGATTGCCTCTATGCAAAAAGATGAATCCACAGATCTAGACTGAATCATACAATTAGCCATCTCCCAAAGTGTTCTATTCTTTCTCTCTGCCACACCATTCTATTGAGGGGTGTAGGGCACTAAAAATTGATGTTGAAGACCATGTTCGAAGCAAAAATCCCTAAAAGCTTGGTTCACATACTTCCCCCCCCATTATCTATGTATATCCACCAAATAGAAAGACTAGACTGCTTCTCTACAAGTATCTTAAAGACTCAAAATGAATCAAAGACATCAAACTTGTACTTCAAAAAGTACAACCATGTATGTCTAGAGAAGTCATCAATGAAAGTAAGCACATATCTGGCATCAAAACAAGAAGGAGTGGGAAATGACACGAGGTCACTATGAATCAACTCCAATGGTGCCAAAACACGAGTGGCTTGTCCATGTGGAAAAGGATCCCTATGTTGTTCACCAAGAGCACAACCCTGACAAACACCATCTATGTAGGAAATCTAGGGTAGCCCAAGAACAAGTGTCTATGTGCTCATTTGCTAAAGATATTTGTAATTGACATGGCCCAAATGCTCATGCAAAAGTCTACTTACTGAATCTACATGTGCTACAAGACAAGAACCTATGTCATTAGAAGACTCAAATCCATCAATTCTGTAAAGGTGTGATGCAGAGTCAACACTCCCAATAGCCACAATCAACTCATAATCAAGTAAGTCCCTAATAACCACATCATGTGGTGAGAACTCAACTATCTTACCAGAGCCAAAGTGGCAAATCTAATAAATAGACAATAGGTTCATTTAGATGTCAGGGACAAAAAGAACATCTTGAAGAGAACCCCCAACTAATGGAATAGAACCAGAACCCATGACTGAAAGATGTGATGAGTTCCCAACAACAATCTATGAAGTAGCACAAGGGGCAAGTGAGGTGACCAACTTCTAAGTGTTTGTCATATGGTGAGAGGCACCAAAATCAAGAATCCAAGTAGGCCCAAAAGTCATAGCTCGTGCCAATAAGAGCATGACCTTTCCTTGATGGGGGATGAAGACTTAGGAGCTAAAATGTGATGCTCCTACATGGCTTCCTCTAAAGCCTCCAAAAATTTCCAACACCTAGAAATGGGATGTCCATCCTTTCCACAAAAATTGCAAGTCTCGACTGATTTCTTCTTAGTCTTGGAGGTAAACTCAGTAGACTTTAAAAAAATTTACCCTTGGAAGGGTTAGCTGGAGGTTTGGAATTAGTTTCTGGTGTATCTTTCTTTTCAGTTTGGCTTTCTCTTTTGGTTTCCCCTGAGAAGTCTGAGCAACCAATGCTTGGCTGGAAGAGCCAAAGGTATCCACCTATTGGATCTTTGCCTATTCCCATGTCAATTGATCACAAAATGTCTCAAAAGAAGGCTGATGTCTATTACCCAAGGCATCCATAATGGAGTAGAAAGTGGAAAAAAAGATCTGATACTATCCTCGTAACTTTGAGAGCAATAAAAAAATACACTCATCATATGTTTTGTTTTTCCCACATCCCTACAAAACTGTACGCAGAGATTTGAACTTCATCAAGAAGTCCTCAATGGTGGGGAAGTTGGTAGGTGTCAAAGAAGTCAACTCTGCATCAAGTTGTAATGCCCAAAACTCATTCATTGTGCCAAACAAGTTGTGAAACTTTGTTGAAATAGCTCGAGGAGTGGTCAAACCATCCAAGTGAAACAATAGACTATCAGAGATGTTCAGTGCAATCAATCCCATGGCTTCATCCATTTTGTTCCTATGCTGAAGAACCTCAAAACGGCACTACAAGATAGGTTGATTCTCATCCATACATGACCATAAGCCTTGTGACATAAGAAGTCGAGTCATGTGTGCTTTCCAATTGTGATAGTTGTGTGGCATTAGCCAAGCCACAGAGGGGTCCAACATTGAGAGAAGAAGACGGAAGCATAAGAGTCAATTCTAAAGTAAATTATAGAAAAGAAAATGCTCCCCCCATAACATATAAAAATATCCCTCAAAAACCAAAGAAACAACTACTAGAAGCATAAAAATTGAGAAAAAAATTGGACGTCGAATGCAAAGAGGGAGGAAATAGAAGCCTCTACTTCAACAACAAAAATGGGATCTCAAATGGACTTGGAACAAAATGAAACTAGCATCATTGTCTCCATCTTGAAACTAGCTTTCTAGTGCTTCTTTCAGATCTAAAAAATACTTCTACATGCTCAAATTATGGCTAAAAAACCAACTACTGCTCCAAAATCAAGCTCTCTAGAAAATTATAGTCACTGCAAAAAAAAATTGACAGCCATATGGTCGTCAACTACTCATCACCAAAAAAAATTTGACCACTAGAAAGTGATGTCACCCTACTAGAAAATGACGACAATAGGGGGCCCAAAAATGACATCAGCTGGCCTGATAGTGATGTCAGTAACCGATATGATGATGTTAGTAGCTAATATGATGATGTCAGTCACCGGGTGGACCTCTGTGATGGTAGTGGCTAGATTAGGTGACTCCACCAGAGGCTAGGCTAGGTAGAGGTGGCAATTGTGTGGCCGGTGATGGCTGAGCTTGAGCTGGGCATGGACAACACTCTGTTGGTGGCGAGGTGGCCGGAGGGTGGTCACTGGGCGGACCGGCCCAAATGGCCAAAAAATGTTTTTTTTTTTAATTTTTATTTTATTTTATTGTCTATAGGGCCCTTTAGGAGGCCAATTTTTTTTTTCTAGAAGCTATAGTGTCCAAAAATCAAAAGTTTTATATGATTTTTTTACTGTACCAGGCCTTCTGAGCATGATTGCAGTGTCCATTTTGGCCCAAAGTGAGCTGAAAAAAATGCCCTCCTCCTGATTGAAGGAAAAAACCTCAAAAAAGCTAGGGTTTATGACTCTAAATCACGGCTTCAAAAATCTTCAAACTAGGAAGTAGCACGGATGCTCTGATACCATGTAAAAGTTGTGAAAACCAACTTTATAGATCGCCAAAAACACCTGCATGCAAATAACATGTACTAAAGAGAAACCAGAAAAGGAAAAAGTAGAGCTTGGAAATCTCAACGTTGTGACAGTGAAATTGTATTCCAAGTTATGAAAATAAAAAGTACAAAAAGTTCAACCTTAAAGGTGAAAGAAACCCTAAAGGGAAAGAAAAACTAAGTTTGCGCATTATAATTTATATAAGTTATTAATTATATGCACCTAAGAGTAAGTTTAAGTAGACTAGAGTAATAGATGACTTAATTAATTAAATCAACATGATTTAATTAATAAGCTTAAATAAATAGTTACTCTAACATTAACTATAAATAGTTACTCTAGCATTAACTATAAATAGTTACTCTAACATTAACTACGATAAATTAATCGGTAATAAAAATCAATTGAAGTCAAATATAAAATTCCCTTTAAATAATTAAATTGCAATACTTTAATAACTTTTGCGACCACTGTAGATTCCTAAATGCATGGACATACTCATGAGTCTAATGAAAAATGTATAATGAATCTGGATTTACCAATTACCTAGAGGGTTTATTATTTTAATTAATATAGATACATGACCCATATAGGGACAACATTGGCTCAATATGAATAGTCTAATAACTAACTCCACATGCCATTGTTGGGGATATAAGTCCTACATAATAAACAACCTAATCAAGTGTAGATGCATAATAACTATATAGTCAAAGAAACAATGTAGAAAATTCCATAAATAATCATTTGATTAATTTCATTAAAATAATATATTTAAATCATTCATTTGCACCATATCAAAAGTTTACTAGAAGAATGATATAAATATATGTAGCATAAACACATCAACCAAAATCCGATGAAGTCCATCATATATTCATAAACAAATTTTATATCCAAATACAAAACAACAAGATATCATCATAAAGCATCATGTCACATCAGTAGCACCATCATGCATATATGATCAACTAAATAGTTTAGCAACTAACATCTATCAACTATGATACTACTAATCTAAACAATGTTAAATCATTGAAGCATCTCAAATGCACATAAATATGAATATCATAAAGTGTCACCAAAAAAATAGACCATGGTACATAATGCAAAAATGGAAAGCACTACAAGTTGCAATTGATAACATAAAAGTTCCCAAAATAGTCAAGGCCATTCAATCATTTTTTGGCCAAATCAACCTTGTGAGAAGATTAGTTTCTAATTTTATAGAAATAATCAATCCTATAGTCAAAATGTTTAATAAAGAAGTGAAGGTGGTATTAGATGAAGAGGCCTTACAAGCTTTTGTTGATATAAAGAGAGCAAACTCTTGATTTAGAAAAAACCCTTCCAAATCTTCTAATTTGCATCTTATCATATTATTGTTGTAATCATGCTTTAGAAGAGTGAAACATGGCATGAATAGTCTATTGCAATCTTTAGAAAAAGATTTCAAAGTTCAAGGCTTAACTATGACATAAATGAGAAATATGCTTATGCATTAGTTACAGAAGCAAAATCATTTAGACCTTACTTCATTGGTGAAAATATAATTGCATATATTCGAAATATTATTTTCAAAGACATATTTTGACAAACTAAGACTACAAGGAGAAGATGAAGATGGATAAATCAAATTCAAGAACTCGACATCAATATCCAAATAACCAAGTTGAAAAGAGGTCAAGGGTTGGCTAAGCTCATGGATGATGCAAACTTAAAATCAACTCAAGTAAATCAAACAAATCTAGAGAACATAGAAGTATTAGAAGATTCCCATGGTATAAAGAAATAGTGTATTAATTAAGAGATATGAGATGCCATGATTATTTGGATGAGATTTAGAAAATAACTATTAAGCTTTGGGCTTCAAAATATATGCTTATCGAAGGTGACCTCTACCAGAAGAACAAAGATGGGATACAAATTTTTTTCTTAGACGTATACCAAGAAGAATACATCTTGAAAGATTTTCATGAAGGGGTATATCGAGGCTATTTCTTTGCCAAAATCATTGCACATAAGATTTTACGTATAGGATATTATTGGCCACATATATTTAAATACTATTATGTTTATGTCAAAAGATGTGAAGCATGTTAGAGATTTTTAGGCAAACTAAAGTACAATTGTTTTGTTCCTTTAAGAATATTTCAGGAAGTGGAACCTTTCCAAATGTGGGAGATTAACTTTATAGGGGACATCAACACCAAATCAAGTGGGGGACATAGCTTGATTTTGGTAGCCACTAATTATTTCACTGAATGAATAGAGGCTATACCAACTAAATTGTCTTCTAGCAAGTTTTTTACTAAGTTATTGATGGAAAACATTATAAAAAGGTTTAGAGTTCCCCATAAAGTAATTGTAGACAATGGTATGTGCTTCAGATCAAAGGAATTTCTAAGTTTTTGTAGTAAGTATGGCATAGTTATTTTTAATTCTTCCCATATCACCCCAATGGAATGGCCGAGATAAATCAAGTAACAAAAACCTTCTTAATATTATCAAAAGGAAGTTGGATAATAATAAAAGACCATGGGATACTGGTGCAGGGGCACCTAGGTAGACTTGTGAAAGACCTAGGGCTCCTAGGGTATTTTGGCTTGTAGTGGTGCTAGCCACACCACTAGGTTAATAATAGGACTAACCTAATCCTGGGTTGAGGTGAGTTAAGGTGTGAAGTCCTAATGAGGCCTAAGTTGCTCATAGTTACTCAATGAGGTCAAATTGAGCATCTTTGTGTTTAGTAGGGTAGAATGGTCAGATAAGTGTTTTGAGGTCCTTATTACATGTTTTACATCTATTTAATTATTTTGGAAAGGTTTGGTAACCTTTGGAGCAAGTTTGAGGATCAAACACTCAAAGATGTAAAAATTGCTCAAAAATTGTCAATGTTGTCATTGATATCATTGAAGGTTATAAAATCAAAAGATATTGCAGGGAAGAAATGGAAGAGAGAAAAAGGTATGGATGAAAAGAGAGTTTTGAGCCAGGAGCTGGATATTTCATCTATCCCTCTCTCCCCGGTTCATCCCCAACTTCAACCCCAGGAGCAAGAAAAGGAGGATATTGGGGGAGAGGGTGGTGAACTGGTTGTGAAGGATAGGAGAAAAGCTTGGAAGAACTTTAAAATCAGAACTATGACTATGGGTATTGTAAGAGAGGTTATGAACCTCCAGCTTTTTGTTGATAATTAGAAAGAGCCCAAGTTTGAAGACCTCATCGACCCTGCAATTGTGGCAATAACTAATAATGCAAGGGAGACAGGAATGAATCTATTGAATAATGCTCGTAACAACATGATCAATAACTTCATATCAGTCAAGTGGCTTTATCACAAGTTGGAGGAGTTCAGGGAGAAGGTTAGACATATGGAAAGAAATAAGAAAGAGCTAGGCCAGGGTTATCAGAAGGACCAGGAGGAAAGATTCAGTTTGGCTGAGAGGAGAATTCAAAACCTAGAAAACTATAACCATAACTTGGTGAATCAAATGATTTCCATACTCAACTCGATCAATGAAAACATTGTGTCCCTTACTAGTGTGTTAAAAGCCAGAGGTATGCTAGAAGAGGATGATGATGAGGATAGAGGAAGAGCTAGAACTGATGAGGATGTGGCTACTAATATTACTTTCACCAGTATGGATCAGGTTGCGTAGAAGACCCATGAGCAAAAGGCAGAGGAGACCCACAAAGCCTATGAAGCTACTCAAACTATGCAAGAGCTCAAGAGGAAGATAGAAGAGTAATTTTCCTGTTTTGTCTTTTATTGTTTGAAGTTTGTTGTTTTTTGTTGGTTTTTGCTTGTTCTGGCTTTCTGTTTAGATGTTCTTCTAGCCTTTTTGTTGGCCTTTGTTTTAGGCTGGGCTTTATGCTTATTATCAGCCGAGAAACCTATCTATTTTTGGTTGGGCTTTAATTGCTTATTATCAGCCATAGTTATGTAATTACTTTTGGGTTTCAGGATCCCTGTAAAACTTGTTTATCTAATCAAAAATATTGACAACTTTTTGTTGCATTTGAGAAACTTTATAGTTAGGAGTAAATAACTGTTTGAAATAGTTAGGATAGGAGTTGGGATGTGTTTATAAGGCCATCCTCGACCTTTTGAAAGGGTTGGAAGTTTGAGAATTTTTGGTGTGTACAGACTATTAGCAAGTTAATTAGTTACAATTTTATGCTTTTGAGGATCTTGGTATTTGAATGGATTGAATTTAGATCTATAGTGTTGGAAAGTGTTAAAGGAGTTTCATTTGTGATTCTATCCAGTTTTAGCTTGTGTTTTTGTGAAGTTTTAGTTGCTTGGATAAATTGTTTTGTACAGATCTATATGACCTCTTGGGATTTGGGAGATGACTCATTTTACATATTGTACGGTGAAGGAGAGATCCTAGAAAGAAAGGCAAGAATTTTTATGGTGATGTCCTAGGTGAGTTAGTGATACATGAGTAGGGATCACAGTCAAATGTAAAGCTGATAAGTGGGGTTGAAGGAATAATTTGCTTTAATAAAAATTTGTGGAAGGTAGTAGCACATGTGGAGAAGCCCCAAACTCTATGGGAGACATCAGCGAAGACTCCATGAGGTCTAATACATCATTCTTGTTTAGATTGATTTAAGGTCTTGAGAATCCTTCTTTTTAGGCTAAAATTATGGTTGTACTATACAGACTAGTTGGGAACTCAAGACCATCATAATCCTTAAGATCTCTGAAAAGGGTATCGAGATCAAGATTTAGTTCACCCCCTTGTTAAGGAATTTTTTAAAATATTTGGGGTTTTCCTCATTTGGAGAGTTAATTGCTTATAGTCCTATTACAAGCATTTTTGTGTAATCTTGCATGATTTTTGGAACTTGATTAGGGTTTCAAGTTTGGTTATGGTTATGGACCTTGAAGGGCACCCAAATGCCTTCCTAGATGATCATTCCTCCATTTGGAGTGTCATTTGAGTTGTTGGGGTTGGGTGTAGTCTTGTGTGAAGAAGTGGAAAGGTTGAATCAAGCTTAGGGAATGGTGATGGAGAGTTGTTCTTACTAAATGGTGCCCACTAGTTGAATGGATTAGGTCCTCATTGTTAAGATCATAAGGAGAATAGGATAACTAGTAACTCCATTAGGTCAAGTAAAAGACCTAAGGTGACCCTAGAGGAAGCTAGGGTAAAAGCAAGACTTCTTGTCACATCAAAGTGGTAACAGAGCACGCTGAACACTTGGGAAGGAAGTGTGTGTTTGCAACTACTAGAGGTTCAATGAGTGAGTCAAGCATGGTGACTAATGCAAAGCTAGCTAAAGAAGTTGATGAGAAAAAGGAGAAGAATAGACTCCTTAAAGAGGCCTTAGTAGAGGTAAAGGTAAAGTTGGATGCAGTTGCTCATGCAACCAAGAAGAAGGATGAAGAGAGCAATGTTAGGGGTAAGGAGATGGCAGAAGAAGATATTGTCCCTGAGCCAGACACTATCTTGAATGAAGAACCTTTATTGAAGGCCATTAAATCCCTAGGAGGGAAGGCCTTGGAAGGTGTGCCACTATTTAGTGGGAAGATGGACATAGATGCAGTGATGGATTGGATAGATGGGATGGACAACCATTTTGAATGTGAAGGGGTGTCAGAGGCACAAAAGATCAAAGTAGCCAAGTCAAGACTCAAAGGATTAGCATTGAATTCGTGGAAATATGTCAAAGATGGGAGGGTTAAGGTAGGAAAGAAACCTATAGCCAATTAGAATGCCATGGTAACCAAAATAAGGGAGATTTTCCTACCAGAGGACTATGAGATTCAACTCCATAAAAGGAGACGAGGACTAAAATAAAGAGATTTAGATGTGGCTTCTTATATAGAGGAGTTTTAGAGGTTATGCCTTAGATCCAAGAAGCAAGAGGAAGATCCAACAAAGGTATCTAGGTACTTGGTTGGTTTAAAGTGGAATATCCAAGAGGAGTTAAGCTTATGGACACCTACTACTATTCAAAGGTGCCATCAACTAGCCCTAAAGGTGGAAGAGAAGACTAGAAAGAAAGGGGAATCAAACTTTAGGGATAAAGGCAAGGGAAAAAATTGGAGAGGACAAAGAGGAGGGTACCAAGGTAGAGATAATGAAAAGAGGAATCAAGGTGAAACCAAGTTGACTAAACAAGACACTGAAAACACTCTTAAAGGAGGTTATAGAAAAGGAAGAGGAAACCAAGGAGATTCTAACAGAGGTAGAGGATTAGGTAGAAGCAACTCATACTTTTCTAGTATGAAGTGTTATAGTTGTGGTCAACTAGGTCACCCAACATATAGATGCCCTGAAAAGTCATCTTCTTCAAATTATGACAAGAGAGTGCAATATACATAAGAGGGTAACTCTAGCTATAAGGAGAATGAAGTGGATCGCATAGAGTTTGAAAAAGGTGAGAACCTTATGTTTAGGAGGATATTGATGAAGTAACCTACTCTTGATGAACCTAAGCACAGGAGGGCTCTATTTAGGATCAGATGCAAGATCCTTGGAAAAGTTTGTAAGGTAGTGGTGAATTTAGGCTCTATCGATAATATTGTATCAAAGGAGGTAGTTGAGAAGCTTAGACTAACTAAAATACCACATGTGAACCCATACAATGTGACTTGGATCAACAAAGGTCAAAGTTTATTGGTCAATGAACAAACTTGGGTGGATTTATCTAGAGCAGGGTACAAGGAGAGGTTATTGTGTGATATCCTACCTATGGATGCTTGTCATCTACTATTAGGTAGACCCTAGCAGTATGACAAAGAGGCAGTATATGATGGCAAGGAAAACTCCATATCATTCAAGAAAGGAGGAAAAACTTTTAAAATCCAATCTTTGTTGGAAGGAGAAGAATTACAGTCCAAGGTGCCTAGTGTGTTACTATAAAATGGAAAAGAATTTATTAATGATCTCAAGGATGAGGAAAGCCAAAGTTTTGTAGTTGTGTTGAAGTCCAAAAGAGAAGACAAGACAGTCAAAGATCCATTACCTGTAGAGATTCAAGCATTGCTTGAAAAGTACAAAGACATTGTGAGTGATGGCACTCCTACTACCCTACCTCCTAGAAGAGTCATAAGCCATCAAATAGACTTTGTTCCTAGTGCATCCTTACCAAATAAAGTAGCATACAAGCTCATTCCAAACCAAAACTTGGAAGTGGCCAAATGAGTACAAGAACTGGTAGACCAAGGTCTGATCAAGAAAAGCATAAGGCCATGTGCAGTCTCTATTGTACTAGCATCTAAGAGGTGGGGGGGGGGGGGGGGGGGGAATGGAGACTATGTACAAAGTCAAGGTCTATAAATAAGATCACAATCAGGTATAGGTTTCCTATACCTAGGATTTAGGATCTCATGGATTGTCTTGGAGGGGCAATGTACTTCACAAAGTTGGACTTGAAGAGTGGATAACACCAAATAAGGATTAAGGAGAGAGATGAATGGAGGACAACATTCAAGACAATAGATGGGCTTTATGAATGGTTTGTGATGTCATTTGGTCTCTCTATTGCTCCTAGCACATTCATGAGGCTCATGAATGAAGTGCTTAAAGACTTCACTGGAAGATTTGTGGTTGTATATCTAGATGATATACTTATCTTCAGCAAGACAATGGAGGAGCACATCAAGCATGTGGAAGTAGTATTGCAAACACTTCATGAGAAGAAGCTTGCTATGAACCTTGAGAAGTGTGACTTATTCATGCAAGAGCTTGTGTACTTGGGATTTGTAGTGTCTAAGGGATCCTTGAAGATGGATAAAGAGAAGGTTGTTGCTATCTTCAATTGGCTACCACCTACTATGTCTAATGAGGTAAGAATTTTTCATGGTCTAGCTCAGTTCTATAGGAAGTTCAATTGGAATTTTAGTGGCATATGTGCAACTTTGCTAGATACCATAAAGGGTGGGGTCAAGTCCAAGTTTAGATGGACCTTAGAAGCTGATAAATCATTTGAGATGCTAAAGAAACAAGTAGCTAACCAACCTGTTTTACAACTACCTAGTTTTGAGGAACTCTTCACTATAGAGTGTGATGCAAGTGGCCTAGTAGTAGGGGGAGTGTTAAGTCAAGAAGGTATGCTAGTAGCCTTCTTTAGTGAAAAACTTAATGAGGCCAAAAAGAAGTATCCTTCCTATGATTTAGAACTTTATGCCCTAGTTTAGTGTCTTAGGAAGTGGAGACACTACCTATTGCCCAAGGAATTTGTTGTATTTACTGACAATCAAGCCCTTAGTTATATCAAAACTCAAGAAAAGTTGAGAAATATGCACTTGAAGTGGATGGATTACTTGCAAGCTTTCACCTTCACAATCAAGCATAAGAAAGGACAGATGAACAAGGTAGCAAATGCATTAAGTAGAAGGTTGTTAACATTCCAAGAGGTTCAATTGCATAGCATTGGGATAGAGAGCTTCAAGAGTCTCCATAAGGAGGATGAAGCTTTTGCAGAGGCATATAAGGTATGTTTTGATTTTGAGAACCATTCTCATAGTAAGTTCTCTGAATTTACCTCACACAATGGATTACTATTTAAGGGAAACAAGTTATGTATACCAAGGGGTTCAATAAGGGAGAAAATAATATAGGATAATCAAAATGGAAGCCTAAATGGACACTTTGGTGTAAGAAAAACCCTAGAACTAGTTCAAAGGTTCTATTATTGGCTTAAACTAGTCAGAGATGTAACTAGGTATGTAGAGCAGTGCATGGTATGTATGAAAGCTAAGGGTGGAATGAGTAATGTAGGTCTATATCAACCCTTACCAGTCCCAAATAGGCCATGGGAGTGTGTGAGCATGGACTTCATATTAAGTTTTCCCAAGACAAAATAGGGCTATGACAATATCTATGTAGTTGTGTATAGATTCAATAAGATGGGGCACTTCATTCCATGTAAGACTACCAATGATGCTAGCCACATTGCACACTTATTCTTTAAGGAGGTCGTAAGGATTCATAGAATTCCATTGAGCATAGTTTTAGATAGGGATATCAAGTTCATGAATAAATTTTGAAAGACTTTGTGGAGAAAACTTGGTACAAACATGTCATTTGGTTCAACACACCACCCTCAAACTGATGGTTGGACTAAAGTGGTTAACAATGTGCTAGGTAATCTCTTAAGATGCCTAACAAAGGAGTATGGACAAACATGGGATGTGATCATTCCCCAAGTAGAGTATGCTTACAATGATAGTAGGAATAGGACCACAGGTAGAAGCCCTTTTGAAATTGTGTATGGAATGCATCCAAGGGGTGTATGTGAATTGAGGGATCTTGGAGGAATGGAGCATAGAAGTGTACATGCTTAATATTTTTCCGAAACCATGAAAGAAAACTAAGAACAAGTCAAGAAGACTATCCAAAATAATACGCAAAAGTTGAAAGTCGAGGTGGATGAAAGAAGGAAAGACATTCAGTTTGTTATTGGTGATTGTGTTATGGTGCATTTGAACAATTCGAGATTGGAAAAAGGTATGCTAACCAAGCTACAAATGAAAAGATTCTAAACTTGCAAAATCATAGCTAAATATGGAGCCAATGCCTATAAAATTGATTTTCCATCAGATTTGGGCATCTCTCCAATTTTCAATGTGCAAGATTTGGTTGAATTAAAGGATACACTACCTCAGAGTAGTCATGGGTTCAATATTGATCTAGAGCTGTAGTAGTACCTGCATCAAGCAAGTTGGAAGTTGAATATCATTGGATTCTAGAGTTAAGAAGGCCACTAGGTACTAGGTGTATATGGATCACCCCATCAAGTGGAAGGTAAATCCTAATTTGAGAAGTAACTTGGGTTGTTGAGTCATATTTCAACAAGGCAATCATCCCCCAAGACCTATTGTCCACATGAGTGACATAGTTTTCTTTTGTGGGGGAGTATGGTGCAGGAGCATCTAGGTAGACTTGTGAAAGACCTAGGGCTCCTAGGATATTTTATCTTGTAGTGGTGATAACCACACCACTAGGTGAATAATAGGACTAGCTGAATCCTAGGTTGAGGTGAGTTAAGGTGTGAAAGCCTAATGAGGCCTAAGTTGCTCATAGTTGCTCAATGAGGTCAAATTGAGCATCTTTGTGTTTAGTAGGGTAGAATGGTCAGATAAGTGTTTTGAGGTCCTTATTACATGTTTTAAATCTATTTAATGCTTTTGGAAAGGTTTTGCAACCTTTGGAGAAATTTTGAGGGTCAAACACTCAAAGATGTAAAAATTGCTAAAAAATTGTTAATGTTGTCATTGACAACATTGACAACTTTTTGTTGCATTCAAGAAAAATTTTAGTTAGGAGTGAATAACTATCTGAAATAGTTAGGATAGAAGTTGAGATGTGTTTATAATTCCATCCTTGACCTTTTGACAAGGTTGGAAGATTGGGAAATTCTGGTGTGTACGGACTGTTAGCAAGTTAATTAGTTACAATTTTATATTTTTGAGGATCTTGGCATTTGAATGGATTGAATTTGGATTTTTAGTGTTGGAAAGTGTTAAAGGAGTTTTATTTTTTATTCTATCTAGTTTTAGTTTGTGTTTTTGTGAGGTTTTAGTTTCTTGGATAAATTGTTTTATGTTCTGTTACCCTATTGTATAGAATCAAGTGCTTGAGCAAAATGGAGTCATAACTCCCTTTCCCACTGTAGGATCTGTACATCCTCTTGGGATTTTGGAGATGAATCTTGTACATATTGTATAGTGTAGAAGGGGCCCTAGGAATCAAGTCAAGCATTTTTATGGTGATTCCCTAGGCAAGCCAGTGATGCATGGTTGGGGATCACAATCAAATCCAAAGCTAATAAGTGGGATTGAAGGCATAATTTGCTTCAATAAAAGTTTGTGGAAGGTAGTAGCACATGTGGAGAAGCCCCAAATTCTATGGGAGGCATTATTGAAGGCTCCATGAGGGGTGATACTTCATTCTTGTTTAGACTGATTTAAGGTCTTGAGAATCATGCTTTTTAGGCTAAAATTGTGGCGGTACTATGCGAACTGGTTGGGAACTCAAGACCACCATAATCCTTAAGATCTTTGAAAGGGGTATCCATATCAAGAGTTATTTCACCCCCTTATTAAGGAGTTTTGCAAACTATTTGGGATTTCCCTCATTTGGAGGGCTAATTGCTTATAGCCCTATTACAAGCATTTATGTGTAATCCTGCATGATTTTTGGAACTTAATTAGGGTTTAAAGTTTGGTTATGGTTGTGGACCTTTAAGGGAATCTAAATGCCTTCCTAAATGATCATTCCTCCATTTTGAGTGTCATTTGAGTTGTTGGAGTTGGGTGTAGTCTTCTATGAAGAAGTGGAAAGGTTGAATCAAGCTTAGGGAATAGTGATGGAGAGTTGTTCTTACTAAATGGTGTGCAGTAATTGAATGGATTAGGTCCTCATTATTAGGATCCTAAGGAGAAAAGGGTAACTAGAACCCTATTAGGTCAAGACCTAAGGTGACCCTAGAGGAAGCTACGGTAGGAGAAAGACTTGTTGTCACATTGGATACTAAGTTGAACCTTGCATTGTGGACAGCCCAGATCGTAGTAAAAAAATCTATTGATTTCTCTCGATTTGAACTTGTTGATAGAAAAGAAGCCAAACTCCCCATGAATAAATCATTACCAATATATAGGTTAATGTATGAAGAATCATTTAAAGACATGGATTTTAAGGAGGAGAGGATAAATGCATTAATTGAATTAGTTATAATTGGGAGATCAACATTGAGAAATAATCTTGAGAAGTAGTAAAAGGTCAAATATATTGATGACAAGAAATCAATAGAAAGGTCCTTCAACATTGGAAATTGGGTCCTAAAGTCTAGTTTCAAAGATCAAGATAAGGAAAAACATGACAATTTCAATGCTTTGTGGCTAGGTCCTTTTATCTATCAAAAAAGGTAGGAGAGCATTCCTTCTTTCCACAAAACACTGATTGGAACATCCAAGAGTTTCTTGTCCATGGAAAATATCTCAAACCCTTCTTCTTTTAATTAGGATATGATTATATGTGTATTATTAGGGTAGGATTAATCTTTTTCATTTAAAAAATAATAATTTATCTCCAAAGATAGCTGGAATCTCACCATATTTTTAGGAAATATGTCTCTAGAAAGAGCACTGGTGAGTGGAGTATCCAATTTTTCCATGTAAAATTGGCATAAAGATTTTTTTTTTTTTTTTTTGTATTTTTCCAAAAGGATGAATTCAATAACCAAGTGAAACAGTGAAATTTTTCTATTTCACAAAAAATAAGTCACCAACTTGGTGAAGATGTGAAATTTAGAGTTTCATATAAGACATATTCTAGGCATCACGAAATAGGGAATTTTTTTACCATTTTACAAGAGACTTAGCAACAATCCTCTAAAATTGTAATTTTACAAGGCATGGTTAGGGAAGATTCCAAAATGGACATTTTTTAGGAAATTACAAAGGGTGGCTACCTCATCTCTAAATTGGAGAAAATCGTAAAAGACATGAAGTGTTGATCACATTCTTGGAACCCATGGTTAGAGAAGCATGGGAGACAGTGAAAATAGTGATCTGTCCTCGGAGGTACAAACTAAATTAAATGATTGGTTAGATGTGATAAATTGTAAAGGCATGAATGAATTACATATTGTGCAAAATGTTTTTAAATGACATTCAAAGTGGGAGAATATTAAATTCATCTGTTATATTACGAAATCATGCCAACTCAGTGTCACAACAAAGATTTTGATGCAGAAGTTGGATATTTTTCATGTTGTGATTGCAGGTTTTCAATTCGCAACAATGGGACTACCAATCTAGGAGTATCTAGTAGATGAAAAGCCAAAGCTAGTTATGCAACCAGACCTGACTCTAGAGCAAGAAGATCAATTAGTATTCATAAAATGTAAGTTGCCTCTTAGGAATTAAGGACCAACTATACATGATATGTCAGTGATTGCCATGAGTTAGATCTTAAAGAAGACAAAGTCAAGGTTCAAAAGATATTGGTAGAGTTCCAAGATTTGTAGGGCAATCAATATTTTCATGAAATTTTGGAAATGATGCAAGAACTTATCCCTAATTGGGATTTTTTTTTTTGGTTTATGACTGTAAACATCAGTGACAACTTGCACTTAGTTTAGAAATAGTTACAATTTTGAAAAGGTTTGAATCTATGTGCACCCCTTAATTTTCTATAAGGAGTACTAAGACCTTGGATTAATATACCATAATCTAGACATATATATATATATATATATATATATATATATATATATATATATATAATATTGTGAAGGATTTTTTAAAAATGCAATTTTTTGATAGGTATTACAACCAGTTAGTCATGACTAAATTATACTTACTCTTTTGAATTAATTAAAAGGCTCTATAATCTTATGCAAAGAAGGGAATCGATCCTCATAATTAAAATTTGTGAATTATCCTTTGGGATTCATATTACTTTTGATGGATTTAAATTGGTGGATACCCTTGATTATCAAAACTCATATGCATGTGTATGATTTATTTAATTGGTCTTCATAAATTGAAGTTAAAAAAAATTAACTAGGGTTATGTATTCTCGAGCTCTCTATCCAATAATTGATGGTGGCACACATATATCAAAGAAATCTAATATTCATAACTTGTTTCAAATCGGACTCTATTTCCCAATTAGATAAAGAATTAATCTAATTGATTCATCAAGATTGGTATCATTTTGAGGTCGGTGATATTTATTACTACATCCATCTACATACTTCACACACATTCTATGTAGTGCCTCTCCGAATGGATTTCTGTAAGTCATCTTGATGGATGCAATCCTGATGATCTTGCTTTGTGATGTTTATGCAAAAGTGAGTGATGTGAATAGATTATTTTAGTACAATTAAATAAATGGTTAAATTAGGTAATTTAATGCATTTATCACTTTGGCTATATTATTATATGCAATTGCACTTGATTGTGTTGCTTAGTGTGCAGGATTTATGTCCATGGTAGTGGAGTTAGTGATTCAGTTGTTCATATGTAACCAATGTCATCCATATATGGTCGATGCATCCTATTAATTATTTAAATTAAACCTTCCAGTGATTTGATTAAATCTGAACTCATTTGCATTATGTGATTAGACTTGTGAATGTGTCTGTGCATTTAGAGGTTCGCATTGTCATGAAAGTTATTAAGGAATTCTATGATTTTGGTTTAAGAGAATTTCAAGCTTTATTTTATTTAATTTTAATTTCTAGCAGCTTTGCCATAAATGAATTCCAATTACTTAGAATAGCCTATTTTCATTTGGGTTGATTCAAGATCTAACTAGTTTAACTGGTTATTTGTTCTAATCGATTATTTACTCAAAAAGTGAACAAGTATCAAAAGAGGAATTTAATTCCTCACTTCTAACTTTTGAATTAGAAAGTTGGAGAGTAAAACCCAAAATTCTCTTTATGAGGAATTACTGTTTTGTTCGTTGTGAGAGCTACGAGCATGGGATCATTGCAAGGTTGGTCTTGTTGGGTCCAGCTTGGGGAGACCTTGAATTGCCATGATTTTCAACTACTTTTATGAGATTTTTATTTTATGGTTCAAATTCTCGTTTTGCCCCGTTTGGCTACAAGGTAGGGCTCTCCCATTTTAATGTTTCAACTCTATTTCTACTTCTATTTTTTTGTAGCCATTTGTTAGGAGGCTAAGAACTAGTTTTCCCCTCCATTTCAATATGCTAGCTCTACCTGGTTGGGCGAGAATGAGCATTTCCCTGTTTTCTAGGATGAAGGTTTGGGGTTTTACATTGTTATGTTGGTCGTTTTTACATACAAACTTCAAACCTAGATAATATTTGATATTCATGGCTTTTGTGCCCTAAGCCCAAATGGGTTTTAATTTTGAAGTTTTTGAGTTTTGAGGTTTTTTGCCTCAATTTATGTGTCGCCCAATTTTCTCAAGTTTTCTTGGCATGATGTTGGTTGTGGACCTAGATCATTTGTAGGATGTCAGTTAGACCATTTTTTCATCTTTATGTTTGCATTGGGATGTGTGTCACATCCATACTCCTAACTTTATGTTTGGTTGAATGATTTTATATTTGATGTTATTGTTCTGATCAAACCCTTTTTATTTTCATGGACACTAGGATTCGTGTAGAATCCATACTCTTGGATTGAGGCCAGTTGAGTGAGTTCATGATGTTTGATTTTGTTGCATCATTGGGATTCATGTAGAATCCATACTACTGGATCGAGGCTGGTTGAGTAAGTTCATTATGTATGGTTGTAGACGCTTAAAATCATTCCAAATGCTATATTAATTCATTTAACATTATAATTAATTAATTATATTTGTCATATTCTTTTATTTATTTAATTAAATAGGTTCATTTCCCTAATGTATTTAAATTTAATTTAAATTCTTCCCCTCTAATGTATTAAATTCATTTAATGCATTGTGCTCCATGAATCCCCTTTTAAATAAATTCTAATTTATTTAATTCCCTCCACTTTATTAAATTCTCTAATCCTATGATTAAGTTAAATCCTATTAAAGTTAATCCTAATCCCATCCTAAAACCTAGTCTACACCCATCACTCTCATCCTTCTAAGCCTACCCACTAGTTAATCCCACTTTATTATCCTAAACCTCTTTTAATCAACTCTTTAACAATTAAGTGGTTGCTCACACATGTGTGAGAAACACAAGGCTCAAGGAGCCTCCTTTCATTAAACTCTCCAAAAAGGTACTCTTACACCTTTGTCCCCCACTCCTTTCCCCAAGGTTGCTCACACATGTGTGAGCACAACTTGAGCCTCTCAACCATAAAGACTCTTTTTTACTTTTGCATGGCTTATCCTTTAGCCCATGTGTCTCCCTCGTGGTACCTATGTGCATGCCACATAGATGCCACTTCCCCAAGGCCTCTCTCAAACCTATAAATAGAGTCCTTGTCTCAAGCATTTTCCATCTCCCTCATTTGCATTGTTATCATGCTAGTTTAGAGTTAGAGCTTTCTAGAGATTTTAGTGTTCTTATGCGTTGTTACTAACCTTTGTTAGTTGCTAGATTTATGTCATTTGCATTAATAATCTAGTTTACTTTCTTGCATTCATCTCCATTTTCTAGAATGTTTTAAGAGTGGCTTCTTTCATAGCCTCCTCTTGAAGCATTCCTCACTCATCTTGCTTAGGTTCATATCATATTCGCATACTTTCATCATCAAGGGATTCATTCATAGTTGTGTTTGGAAGAGCACATCTACATCCCTCACACTTAAGCACACCAACAAGGCCTTTTATGGGTGCCCTTCTTGAGCTACTTTGAGGTTGTGTAAGGACTCTTGTTTATCGGTTGCATTAGTTTTAAAACACAATATTAGTCAGTAGTTTCTTGAGTTCGATATGGTTTTATACATATGCTACTAATGTTTTATTGTTTATGTGTGCTCTCGATAGGATAGGATTTTACATATACATTTTGGCATGCCCGATGGGACCCATGTCCCTCTAAAAATTCAAATTTTAAGCTAAAAATTGTCATTTTTTTGGAAAAAAATTACGGATTTCAATTTTTGTTCATGTGCAGTGTAGTCTACATAGACAAATTGTCATCTACATTTTTTAGCATCTCTGCCATGTGGTGTCTCCAACATGTAAATTGGCATCTCCACCTCTCAACTAGTGTTCCTGCCTCTAAACTGGCATCTCCACTACTAAACTGGCCTCTCCGCATCTAAACTAGTGTCTCCACCTCTAAACTAGTGTCTTTGCCTCTGAACTGGTGTCTCCACCTTTGAACTAGCATCTCCATTGTAGATTGTTGTCTATGTTTTTCCAGCAACCTTCTATTTTGGCATTTGGGATTTACCAACAACCTTTTGTTTTGTCATTTGTGTGGTTTGGCGTCTCCGCTTTGCTACTATTGTCTGCATTCTATGAATGTAAGTAATAGGTATATCATACTTTCTTTTGATTCTATCATCTGTGTGTTTCATCATCTTAGTTATTTGTCATCTTTGCCTGCATTCTGTCATATGCGATTTAATTTGACATTTAGTGGTTTTGTGAGATTGGAGTCATTCTAAGCCTATTTACATATAGAAAAAATAATTTTTCCCATAGTTAGCCTTTATTTTGAGGATTTTTTGTGAGTTATTGTAACATTTGTAGATTGGAGCATTCTAGAAACAACTAACCATATTTCTTGTAGGTTTTCCTTTTTTTTTATTTTTTTATTTTGTTTGTGAGGCGGGGGGTGGTGAATGAACTTTAATGATTAAACAGTTGTCTTTGAATGCATGTTGCACTTAATTGCATAAATCAAACACGCTCTTGAATGTCTTGAAGCTAAAACAATCCAAAACTCAATCTTGAATGACTTAAGGGAACTTACAATCTATCATTGGAATGAATGTGCTAAAATCAATCTTGAATGCCATCGATCAAAACCCACGTGTTTTTCATTGGAATGAATGCTAAAATACACTCTTGAGTGCCCTAAAGAAAACACATTTTTCATTGGAATGCATGCTATTGAATACACTCTTGAATGCATAAAGGTTAAAGAACAATGCTATGATACATATTTCAATTTGGGCTTAAAACAAACACTCACCCAATCTTGAATGCATAAAGGAATTGACTATTTTCGTATCAAATTTCTTATGTTGACGATGCTCGATTTTCTTATGTTGGCAAACTCTTGATTTTTATTATGTTGATGATATTTTCAAGTTGGAAAGAACATTATATGATGTAAACATGACTGACTTCAAAAGTAGATTACAAAACCTAAAGCTCCATTAGGAAAGAACAAGTGTCTTTTAAACCTAAGATCACTTACGTATTCACTCCTCTCGCACCTTCAGATGATCTTGAGTGCACAAGAAATAAGTGGCCTTGTTTTACATTTTTTTTAGGAGGCCTAATTGGGGATTTCATCACCCCTTGGGATGACCTCAACTCTAGTGTTCTAGTGGAGTATAAATATCGAGAGGTGAATCGAAAGACACCTCTCTTGGAAGTAAAATCTCGTCACTCTTGGCTAAGCCCTAAAAAACTTTATACCTTTGGGAAGTGAAGTTGGAGATTTGGGTTACCATCTCCTCCTGGCTATGTGGCATTATTTTCTTTCGTCTATAGATTTGGGTCTCACATACCTTGCATATATCGAGGACACCCATAGTTGATCTTGTATATCCTAGTCAAAACCTTATAGGATTGTTGGTTTGTTCGACGTGCTAAGTGTTCAAAAACCTCCCCATTTGAAGGGGACACACCATCTAAAATTTTCTTATATATATATATATATATATATATATATATATATATATATATATATATATATATATATATATATATATATATATATATATATATTTCATTGTATGCTTTGCATATTATGTTTCAGAAAAATCCAAAAAATCATAAAAAAGGGTTCAAAATCCAAAAACATTTCAAAATTACAAAAGAAGATCTTTTGTTTTCTACATCACTTCTTCTATTCATCCATTTCATCACATTTTTCAAAACCTCAACCATCCTAATCATGTCCTCATCTTCTTAATCATTCAATCAAATTCCTAATCTTCATCTTAGTCATGATTCGTAATCCACATCAAGATCCAATGATTCATCCTCATGATTCTTAATCCAATCCCTTGTCAAATTCATTCCTTTCTAATCAATTCCTAATTCAATCCATTTTCATCTTCATCCGAAATTAATCAATCTTTCGTCATCTATTCAAATATTCTTCTAATTCAATTTTTATAAAATCTTCCACTTTGGACATAGGAGCACCATCATAATACTTGGAATTTAATCTAAGTTATCTTGAATGACCCAAATCTTATCAAGGTTATCTCAAACCTTCATCCAATATCAAATCGAATCGAATCGAATCTAATCAATATCAAGTCAAAATCCAACCCAAATCAAATTAAAGCACGTCCAAAATTGCTCCTAGTCCTAGGTCATATTTCACTTATCATCAAATCTTTCATCACTCCTCATCTAAAGCTCCATGGATAAAAATTGGCTTAACCAAATGGTTGGGGACCTTCAAAGGCAATATGGAGTCACATCTCGAACACAAGCCCCATATCAAATCAATCCTCAAAACTCCATATCTAATTCTAATTCACCTCATGTTCATTATTCTTCTACCTTTGACAAGGGAAATCCACTTCATCATCCTTCAACCACATGTGGTTCCATTCATAGCCCACACAATTCCTCAAACAGAAATGCCATTGCCAAAGAAATTGAGGAACTAAAGAGTTCTATCTTGAGCTTAGCAAATCAAAAGAAAAAATCTACCTTAACAATACATATGTCCTCTTCCCCCATGCTTTGAAGACCATAATCCTTATGTCCCATTCAACCCAAATCCTCCATGTAATTCCCCATACTTTGAGCTTAATGTCCAAAACCATCATCCCAATCCCTTACCCCTACCTCCACCTTCACACAATCCTTATCCTCCAAAATCAACATTATCCCCACCTTGTAATAGGTTTATCTCACTAGAAACCTTGTCTAAGTACAAAACTAAAAATAAAATGATCCAGTCACCCAAAGTCATACACCCAATTCCATCTCAAGACCTTGTTCCAAAGAATGTCATTATGGATTGCCTTTCTCCTCTAGATTTGAGCAATTATCCATCCCATTATTCCCTTATCCTTCAAGATCCAGTTATCCCTCTTATTCCATCTCATGACCCCCTTCCTAATCAAGATCAAGACATTCCATGTACCGTGCACATTACTGATTCCATTCCATCTCAAGAGTTAGCATCCATAGATTCTCCACTTCATGAAGATGTTACTTCTACAGAATCCACTAGCTCTCCTCCATGTCAAGATCAAATCACTCCATTATATGATCCTATTCCACTAGATGATCCAATAATTTCTTCCATCCCACTACATGATCCTCCTTTAAGTCAGGATCAAAGTACCCCTTCATTTGCATTTCATGATCCCAATCCATATCAAGATCCTATTATCCCTCATAATCCTCATAATCCTAATCCTCCACATGATCCTATCACACCTATCCAATCGACTCATGAACCCCATCTACATGGACTCGCATCTTGTATTGAAAATGATAAGTATCCATTTGAAGAAATAATATCTCAAGATGTTGGTACACCTTCCACTCCTTCCAAACCCAAAAATCCTTGACCCAAACCTAAATGTTCCCATCATCCATATTCCAAGTCTATTTTGGCCCTTATATCCATATTCCCATCCCTTCCTCATTTCCATCCATTTTGGGTCCTTACATTCCAAAGAAAAACCCTTCATCCCTTTCATCCATTTTGGGTCCTTGCATACATCCATACACCATATCCAACTATTCCACTTCATTCCCTCATGCTCCTCCTCAAGATCAACAAAGGCACACATCCTTAAATTCCTTCCAATGTTCACCATCCATAATCCTTCCATACCATTTACCTTCGTGACCCATACAAGACATGATCAAGATAAGAAAAATATGACCCAAAAAAAAATCAAAATTGCATCCAATTTTGCATAATCCAAAGGCTTCCTTCATTCATAAATCCTCCAAACTTCCATTTACCAACTCCATTTTGGGTCCTTATGCTCCAAAATCCACCATCCTAAATCCATCATCTCCTTCATCCATTTTGGGTCCCTATATCCCAAAATTCAAACTTTCTCCTACATATCCTCTGAGATTTCCTCCTTACCATCACCCTTCAAGGTGTGTGTCAATGATGATCTTTCCACCTCCTTCATCCACTCATTCACAAGTCTCCCAACCTAGAATCAACCATGTCTTACTCCCAACCACTTCACCCCCTTAATCCAAACCTTTTCATGAGTTTCCCCAACCCATTTAATCCTTTATTTCCCTATCCTACCAAAATCTATGAGAAAATAGTAAAATTCCTTGAAAATAGAAAAGAAAGAAAAATAAATGTCAAGGGATACCATCCATGTATCTAGATGCTTGAGTCCCCCCTTTGTATCCAATGTCTTCTGATTCCATTTATCCATCCATTCACTATTCCTCTTCCACTTGCACTCTACACTTGGGTCAAGCTCTATCCATATTGCATTGTATTACATACTTTCATCTATCATTCACGATCATTTTCCATCTTTGATCTTGACTATCCTATTTTGTTCATCCCTTCATGCTTACTTTTCATATCCATTCATTATCCTACATATTTCCTTCCACTTTCACGTATTCGATCTTGACATCCCATCCATGTCTTGCATTTCTCCGCATTTTTCTTTCCTCTATTAGCCATACATAATCCTACATACTTCCATGCTCCTTTCATATTTATTTGGTATTGGTTATCCCATCCATTGCCTATGTTTCATGTCCCACATTTCATTCATACTCTTCATATCATTATCCCTATTTCTTGTCCTCCCTCCCATATCCCTTATTCATTCCACTTTGAGCCCTATGCTCATGATCAATACTAGTGGCACCACAACAAAATGTTCATACATGTTTTGGAAATATACATGCCTTCACTTCCTCCATACAATAGCCTTCACACCATCTTTCCATGTTCATGGATCTTTTCCCACCATATTTTCCTTCAATTTTCTTGTCTTGGGTATGGGGCATTTTAACTCCTTTTAAACATGGTCCTTGGCTCCCCATTTTCTGATACCATATACTTTGGTCCCCCATATTCTTGCACCTTCCATTTTATCCATATATCATCCCATCCATAAAAGTCTCCCCACCCTTCCCATTCGTTTATCATTCCTTGGTTCTCCCTTGTCATTAGTTATAATCTATTTCACCTTCTATCAATTTTTCCTTCTTCCAATTCAATTCAATCAACTCATTTATCTTCTAATCTAATCAAATTCCCTTCTTCCAATCATTTCCTACAAATCAATTTCCATCATCAATTCCTTCATTTTTCCATCTATTTGCATATACCTTGATCAAATTTCTAGTCTTCCATTAAGAAAACTTTCCTCTAGAGAACATTTATCACTTGCTCTCTCACATTCCTCTTCCATTCAATCAAATTCTTCCATCATTTGATCACATATTGTCCAAATTATTCTGTTCATCATCTAATCTCATGACATTGAGCTTCACCCCAACAAACTGAGCTTGTCAAAATAGTGGTTGCAAACAAACTTACACAATTTCACATTCAGACTACATGATTTGAGAACCTTTTTCCTTTCACACAATTGTCAGTGAACAATCACAAACATTTCAATACATTTCAATCAAACAATCAATTTTCACCTTATAGGATGAATACTTCCTACATAGGCTTAACAAATTCACCATCAAAATAAAGTTCATGGCAAGAACTATGGACTGAATGACTACTTGGTCATAAGTTCTTTTGTTGATTTTATCTTTGTGTATCAGCGATAGTCTCTCCAAGTGTGCCTCGATCTTCAATATGTTGGTATCATTTGAATGATTTAACCTGATTACATGGGTCATTTTGTGATATGATCTATTTTCATGATTCTTTAGCACATCTATGTTGGTTTCAAGTTATGGTTATGCATTACTCCCTGGGGGCAATGGGTTAGCACACTTTCCACCAAGATCCCCAAAAAGACTTTAGGTGTGCCTAGACCTCTCCACTGTGTATATGTCAATTGTTCCATCATGACTATGAAAACTAGATCTATTTTCCTAAAGCCTCTATTTTTAAGAGTCTAGTCCATGCAAAGGAATCCTATTATCTACGCTACTATAGCATTTGATGCATAACTCCTTTTGTAATATCAAACTAGGGTGTGCTCTCCCATCTTAACATAACCAAATCCCATGAATTCATGTAGCTAGCTGCATTTAGATTAATCATTATCCAATTCACCCCACTTCATTTTGATCTTACCAACAAGTCATGCAAGGCCTCCTTTTAAGCCTTTTTCCTTCTCTTTTCCTTCCTGTGTCTATTTTTGAGAAAATGGGGCAAAATATATTCCTTTTTCACCTCATTTCCTTGAGGGGGCACCCTCCTCTACTATCGTCGCTACAACACAACTCCTAGGACCCCTATTCTATCTAGGGCAACCTATATTTTCTATTCTTTGATATAATTTTGTTCCGACATCACATCAAAGAGGGGCAAAATGTAGACACTTAAAATCATCCCAAACGCTATATTAATTCATTTAATATTTCCTTTGACATTATAATTAATTAATTATATTTGTCATATTCTTCTACTTATTTAATTAAATAGGTTCATTTCCCTAATGTAACCTCTAATGTATTAAATTCATTTAATGCATAGTGCTCCATAAATCCCCTTTTAAATAAATTCTAATTTATTTAATTCCCTCCACTTTATTAAATTCTCTAATCCTATGATTAAGTTAAATCCTATTTAATTTAATCTGAATTCCATCCTAAAACCTAGTCTACACCCATCACTCTCATCTTTCTAAGCCTACCCACTAGTTAATCTCACTTTATTATCCTAAACCTTTTTTAATTAACTCTTTAGAAATTAAGTGGTTTCTCACATGTGTGTGAGAAAAACAAGGCTCAAGGAGCCTCCTTTCATTAAACTCTCCAAAAAGGTACTCTTACACCTTTGTCCCCCACTCCTTTCCCCAAGGTTGCTCACACATGTGTGAGCACACCTTGAGCCTCTCAACCATAAAGACTCTTTTTGACTTTCGCATGGCTTGTCCTTTAGTCCATGTGTCTCCCTTGTGGCATCTATGATGCCACATAGATGCCACCTCCCTAAGGCCTCTCTGAAACCTATAATAGAGTCCTTGTCTCAAGCATTTTCCATCTTCCTCATTTGCATTGTTATCATACTAGTTTAGAGTTAGAGATTTCTAGAGATTTTAGTATACTTATGCATTGTTACTAACCTTTGGTAGTTGCTAGATTTCATGTCATTTGCATTAATAATCTAGTTTATTTTCTTGCATTCATCTTCATTTCCTAGAATGTTTTAAGGGTGGCTTCTTCCATAGCCTCCTCTTGAAGCATTCCTCACTCATATAGCTTAGATTCATATCATATTCACACACTTTCATCATCAAGGGATTCATTCATAGTTGTGTTTGGGAGAGCACATCTACATCCCTCACACTTAAGCACGCCAACAAGGCCTCTTATGGGCGCCCTTGTTGAGTTGCTTTGAGGTTGTGTGAGGACTCTTGTCTATCGGTTGCATTAGTTTTAAAGCACAATATTAGTTAGCAGTTTCTTGACTTTGATATGGTTTTATGCATATGCTACTAACATTTTATTTTTTACGTGTGCTCCCGACAGGTTAGGTTTTCACACATACAATAGTTTTATTGTTCATTGGGATTCATGTAGAATATGTACTCATGAGCCTGTATTCAGTTGAGTGCTATTTTGCTTATGTTCTCATCCAACCCTTATTTTATGATCTTCACGATGGTGGTGCACCACACACGAACACATGCATATGCATTTGTTGGTTGACTTGTGAAGCCTGAACTCCTGGTTGTATTTTGGTGGAGTTATGTTCATTGAGGTTGGGTTGGGAACTTGCATTGCCTTTGGGCACTCATCATGTAATGAGCATGGGTGTATAGGATAGATAGTGAAGGGGCTTCTCTCGCAACCTTGGTGACTATTTTCCCAGTTGGCATGAAGAAGTTTTTAAACAAGTGATAACTAAATTAATCAATTGGTGATAAAACTTAATTTAGATAAGTGAATGTATGTCTGGTGTTTCTGAAGGCATGACATGATGGTTTCTTCAGGGATTCATTTCACATGGGTGTGATGGTTTCCTAAGGGATTCATTTTGCACTGGTGTGATGGTTTCCTGAGGGATTTGTTTCGCACCTGATTTTAGTGTGATGGTTTCTTGAGGGATTTGTTCCACACACGATTTTAACTTGGGCTTTTTTATGCCAAGTGACTCTCCATGTTGTCAACCCCTACATAGTTGACCCATAGAGTGTTTGACTAGGACCTATTGTACTTGCATTGTCTCATGATCTTGGTTTTAGTCATCTTTACTTTATGGCGTGAGTGATAGCCATGGACATGCATTTTATGTGTGTTTATGGTTGGATCATTGTCTCCATCAGCACGATGGGAGTGGACCTATGGGTTCCATGTGGTTGAGTGTAGCTACCTATACCACTATTGGGGACTGGTGTAGAAAAGACAATCTCTTACCAATGTGACCAATGCTTGATGTTCACTTGGTATTTTGGTTTATGTTTGCTCGTGATTTATACTTTCATTGGAATGCTTGGATATCATGTTTAGATGATGTAGTTAATTTGATGCATTTATATATTATAATGTTTTAGCATATGATTAGATGATGTGATTTACTTAGTTGGAGTATCTATTTCTTATTAGTTTAGCAAGTTAGATTTCTTGTTCTTATGTTGTTATTACATTTTAGTAGTGATGCCCTCATAAGATAGCTCTATCTTGTTGGCAGTTTGGGATATTATGCCCAAGGGATGGCTAGGGCCTTCGAGGTCTCATGATGCTATTATGGTTGGGAGGAGCCACACATAAATTTTGTTATGTTTGTTCGCTGATATTTTACTTTTAGTACATTTCCTTTATGACTATGTTTTCAAGTGGTTAGATGTAGTTTTCGTCTTTCGGTTGTGGTGTTCGAGTGTCTAAGCCTCAATTTGTGGATTTGATACTCCCTAGTGTGGAGGAACAATTTTACCTTTCTTTTCATCTTTAGTTTTCCTTGCTTGATGTTGTGATTCCTTGCATGAGAGTGTGAAGTTCTGCATGGCTTTCTACATTTCATGGCATGGCTCTTTACATTCTTCACATGGTTCTTTGTACTTCCTTACGTGAGCCTTGACACCAATTTTGTGAGTTTGGTGGATGGACCAGGTATTCCTTTGTGTGAGAGGGTAGTTTCTTGCATGGATTGGTGCACTTCCTCGTGCGAGACTAGAGACTAGTCCACTTCCTCATGTGAGAAACAAGTGGCATTTAGGCTTGGCCGAGGAAAGTTTGAAAGTTGGTTTTGGACACCTTGTTGGATTTCACACCTTTCCAATTCAAAATAGTCTTTCTATGGGGTTTAAAATATATTGTTTAAGTATAACTAATTCCTTATACTTAAGATATATTTTAATATATGCAAAGATTCATTTGAGATAGGTTTCAAACCTCTTAGAGTTAAGATAAAGAATCTAGGAAATTTCAGGGCTTCAGGATTTCAGATAGCCAAATTTTAGGATTCTGCCTTTATCTTCCAATATGGTGTTTAGTATATGAGTTGCTTTAACTTCGAGCCCTCATCCTATGCGTGGTCATTGTTGGTCTTTGTTTGTAATTCTTGATCATGCTATGGTTAGTTGGAAATGGACTTGTATGTTTAACCGTGCTAGGAACTTATTCTTTGGGTTTAAAAAGAGTATCTTGTTCAAGATTGTTAGATTTATATTCCCTCTTTGAATCTGTAGATGTTATCTAAGAGTTCATTTGGGTATTTTCTTGGTTTGTGTTATCTTTAGTGCTTGGGGATCTTTGGGATTGTTTGGAAGGCTTCCGCTAGTGTCAATAAACATGTGATCTTAGATGTGTTCCCTATTCTTATTACATGTTTTAGATGTTTCACTCTTGCACTGGGTTACTTCAGGTAGTTGTTAAGTAACTTATCTTTTATATTTTTATATATATTCAGTCCATGTTTTATCTTTGTTCCAAGGATCTCTAGGCAGGGCATTACATTCCATAAATTCTCTCCACATTCATAACCTTGATTTCTCCTTGAAAAATATTTGTCATTTTCAAGAGTATCAATTTAAGAAGTTTTCAAAAGTAATCCATAAATCAATTTGATAAATTATATTAGAGGTGCACCTACCTAGGTTTTGTAGAGCTTGACGAGTAGCAGTATTTGATTCTCGAAGGATCAAGCCCATTCATTAGCCAAATTGTGTTGAAGATTCCAGTACTGAGTCACAAGCTCATAGGACTTCAACCAAGAATTTGAGTAACCAACACGGCCACCTCCATCTCTACCCTTATATTCACCACCCCTACTACCATCTTCCCCATAGCTTATTCTCTACCTCCCTAAGTGTGGATGGACCTTATCATCAAAAATTGACAGAGGTTCATTGGGATAGGTCAATTTAGGGAGTGGATGTTGTATGATATACTTTGAATAATTTTTAGTGTTCCTTCCATCATTTCAACAAACAATCAAGTCCTAAGTTTGGCCTCCAAGTGCCACATTCTCTACGCACATTGTCTTATAAGAAATCAAGGGACCCAAATTTAATCTCAACTTGTATGTCTAAGTATGCGAGGTAGTCCTCTATAACATCCTGTTATGGATATCATACTGCCCGAGCACTCCAAAAATATTGGATGTCTTAATAATGTATAGCGTGTGGCCTACAAAATGTTGAGATGTCAAAACAAAAGGAATCTCCAAATAACCCTCTAACCAATGCTCACAATCTAATTGAGGCCTACAAACCATAGTATCTAGGTCATCCAAAACATTACACTAATACTCTAGGCTTCCCATCTTACGCTTAAAAACAATTCCTTAATAAGCATAGACATAATTCCTCTTTGTTGGTTGATATCACTCTATCAATTGACGTGAAACGAGAATATGCTCCTATGCCCAAATTTGTAACAAATTGACTCCAAAAGATAAAGGTGCATCCTTGTCAAAGACCACCTAATAAAGACCATGATGTAGATGAGATAACATGCATGATCCCCAATCATACATGGTACCCTTAATAAGCATTCTCTTTAACACTTGATCCCAACCAACATGTAAATCATGTGATCTCTATCTAGGCATGAAAAGTTGCTAATCCACCTAGAAAGAATGAATAGAAGTAGTTGATACATATCCACCACATCATGTTGATGTAGGAGTACCCTTGGGTTGTTGGCAATCTTGTATTACCCAAAAGTATATTTATTATTTTTAACTTTATAATTATTTGTTTGATAGCATGTATTGGTAAACTCTTGTATATTATTTCCATATTCTATACAGTTGGCTTCATATTGTGGATATATCATGGATCATTGTCCTAAGTGTGCATAATCCTATGTGGAAATTGGCAACAATTTTGCTTTCATCTTCGTAGATGTCAATTTTGTATGTTGTTCTTCATGCGAGGCTTGGTATTTAATTTGGTGCAGTTCTATATTTAAGAGTTAGCTTATGCACTCTTGGATCTAGGTAGTTGCTTAATGCGTGGACCTATACTTGAGGTTGTATTATGTATTTGATCATTCATTCATTGAGGGTCATTCCTATATTGTAATACATGTTTCCTATTATTGGAGATTGTGAACTCAAGCTGACCTATCTATCCTAATGGCTATATATGTAACGTCCTTGTGTCTTGGGAAGTATCATGGAAGGAGAATCATTTCAAGAGGATACTCAGAGGAAGCTTGCATAGAAAACTTGGGTTTGTAACATGGAATATACACTAGTCATAACTAGGAAGGCCTTAAAACCTGACATATAGTAGTATATTTTATCATGCAATTTATCTTATGAATCAGTGGAATGTATGTGAAGCATTAAAGCAATTGATTATATTTTGATAATAAAGTGTTTCTTGCAATTATATCTTGTGTACTTTTTTTGTGTTGTATTTTTTTGGGGGGGGGGGCTTGGTCATCTCCTTTGAGGACACACCTACCTTGTACTGCATCACAATGGTACTAGAGTTGGTTTATAATCTGGTTGTTTGAGCGAGAGGTTGATCTTGTTTATGACTTGTGAGAGATGGAATGAATCTGATCATTGTTGATCTAATCTTGGTTAAGTTTGGAGAGCTTATGAAGACTTGAAATCCTTACTTATGATATGGTTGGTTGAAGTTCTAGATCATAATTGTAGAAGACTTGTTCAAGTTTTATTTGGGTCCTATTATAGACTTGTTGATCCTTGTCGGTTACATATCTTTGAAGTTTAAGGCATTAGTACCTTGCTGTAGTCAGTATATCATGTACAAAAATGAGCCCTAGAAGGCTAGATAATATGTTTGAAGAATTCAAGCTGATATGAGGAATGTGATCCAAAATCTCTTGAATGGGTTAAGAAGAATATGTTGAAGTTGCTAAAGATCTTGAAGTTCCTAGAGTAGAGATCCCTGAAGAAGAAGAAATATTATTGAAGGTTATGACACAAGTTGATAAGAGTCATATAATATAAGTTTCAAATTATTTTGGTTCTTTAGATCCTAAGGAATTAAGAGATTGGATTAATGAACTCAGGGATTATTTTGAGTTTGAAAATATTGTAGATCCACAAATAGTCAAGCTAGTACAAACTAAGTTGAAAGGTCATACTATGTTATGATGGGAAGAATTGAAAAAGGATGGAGAAGATAATTATGAACCTAATATTACAAGATAGAAACCCATAGTTTCTATAGTGAAGGATAAATTCATTCCTCAAGACTATGAACTTGAATTGTTTAAGAATTTGTAGAACTTGAAGCATAAATATATGTTTGTGAAATCTTTTATTGAGGAATTTTACTAGATACAAATCATATCAGGACAATGTGAATTTTTTCTAAGGAGAAAGTTGCAAGGTATATTAATGGTTTGAAATTTAGTGTTCATGATGAATTGAGTATGTTGAAACTTAGTTTAGTTGAAGATGCTTCTCAGTATGCATTAAAAGATGAAGAAAAGTTAGGAAGAAAGTAAGGTGAGCGTGTTACTAAAGTTGACAAGGATAAGCAATTTGTTTCTTAAAATAGTTTATTTTCAAAGATGCTTGTTTTAAATGTGGTAAGGATGGACACCATGGTTTTGAATGTCCTAATGTGAAAGTTGACAAATAGAACTTGGTAGTATAGGAAGAACAAAAAGTAGAATCTTATGATGTTAATTGGCTTCACCATAAGTTAGAGAATCTCTTTTGATGAGGAAAATCATGTTATCTAAGCATGATGTTGAACCAGTGCAAAGAAGTAACTTGTTCTAGACTATATGTAAGTCTGGAGATAAATGTTGTAATGTTATTATGGATGGAGATAGTACTGATAATCTTGTTTCCAAAAATATGGTTAGGAAACTTGGTTTGTGAAGATTGACAAAATCCTACTCCTTATGGTAACATTTGGTTTTAAATTGATCATTGGATGCAATTTAGAGAGTAAATCTTGTTAATTTTAGTATTGGACCTTTTAAGGATGAAGTTTTATGTGATATAGTAGATGTGAGTGCTTGTCATATTTTACTTAGTAGAGATTGGAAAGTTGATAGAGGAGTAATACATGATTACATGAAGAATAATGTTATAGGTTAAAAGGATGGTAAGAATTTTGGTTTGATTCCTTTGAAGGATGAAGAATTTATCAAAGTAGAGAAATTGAGTATTTTTAAGACTTTCAATTTAAAAATAGAAGAACTTGTGGTTGAAGTTTCTAGACAGTCTGACCTGAAGTTATATGATTTTGTGATTGAGAATATAGGTAAGAGAAAGAAAAATTTGAATCAAATGAAGGCATGCAAAAAGTATGACTCATTTTATCTTGATAGTTGCAGCAGCAGTAGATTTGAAATTGTTGATGATATAATTGGTTGCAACATTAAATTTGAATACACTTCAGTGATAATTGATGAATAAGATTTGTGCATTAAGAATGAGCATGTGACTTATGTTCTAAATTCTTTCAGATGTTCATAAGTCCTTTTTATCACTTTGGGCGTTTGATGTAGGAGTATCTATGGGTTGTTGACAATCTTGAAACACCAAAAAATATATTTGTTATTTTTTGCTTTATAGTTATCTATCAGACAATTTGTATTGATAAACTCTTGTTTCTTATTTCTAGATTCTACGTGCTTGGCTTCATATTGGAGATATTTCATGGAACACTATCCAAAGTGCGCATAATCCTATGTGGAAATTGGTAGAAATTATGCTTTATCTTCTCAGGTGTTGATTTCCTATGTTGCTCTTCATGCGAGGCCTGATATTTAATTTGGCACGATTCTATATTTAAGAGTTAGCTTACGAGTTTTTAGATTTAGGTACTTAGTTAAAATGTGGACCTATACTTGAGGTTGCATAATGTTATCTAATGTATTATGCATTTAGTCATTAATTCATTGACGGTCAATTCTATAATGTAATACATGTTTCCTATTATTGGAGATTGTGAGCTCAAGTCGACCTATGTATCTTTATGGCTATATATGTAATGTCCTTGTGTCTTAGGAAGTATCATAGAAGGAGTATCATTTCAAGAGTATATTTAGAGGAAGCTTGGATAACAAACTTGGGTCTATAATATGGAATGTATATTGGTTGTAACTAGGAAGGCCTTATAGCATGGTATATAATATATTTTATCATGTAAGTTGTCTTATGAATCAGTGGAATGTATGTGGATCATTGAAGTAATTGAAAATCTATTGATAATAAGTGTTTATTGCAATTATATCTTGTGTACTTTTGTTGTGCTGTATTTTTTTGGGGTTTGGTCATCTCCTTTGGGGATGCACCTGCCCTGTACTGCATCACATGCCATGGTAATTGCATCATAAAAAATTCTCTGTAATGCATTGACACCTGCCTAGTCCTTGAGATCATACATCACAAGCTCTCCCATCAATGAGATCCTCAAATTTTAGTAGACATCCTCTGGTATTACTATCATCTTACTAGTGGGAAAATGAAACTTGTTATGCTCACTATACTGTCTCTTAGCTAATCTTATCAATAGTTCCCTATTAACCTTATAGTAGCACATATCCAAGAACATCTATAAATGATATTGTGATATACTTCCAATAGTAAGAGAACCATATAGGTTGTCTTGGGATACTAATCCTAAGTTGTCAAGACATCTAACTGCTCCTATGACCCAAAAATATTAAAAGTCAACTATCAAGCGATCAAGTAATCAATCACACATCTAATATATTAATCTATCTAATAAACTCACTTGAGATTTCACTCAATCTTGTTAAGGACCTATCATTGACTCTCATCTATATCAGAAGCTCAATCATAAAATCATCTATCAAAATAATCAACTCAATCATCAAACACATTAACTAATTATCAAACAATAGAAAAAAGTTATCCTTTGATGTAAATTCACTACTCTATTATGTAGATGTACTATTTAACTATTATTTGCACTAAACACACATACATGTTGTTTTTCATAACATTTATGCTAAAATTTCAATCAATTGTTCTAAAACTAAAATTTATAATCTATCCTCTTGTTTGTGTTAAAATAGATACCATTTTCTAAAAGAAAACTCATATGGACTAATCTACATCATAGTTGCACTAAAACATGAGTCATATTCACTAATATATGCAACATATACACTAATGCACATGAAAATATATGCTAAAACATGAACTAACAATTAAAAACTAGTCGAAACATGCAAACAACTCAATTTTGAAATCAATAGGAGGATTTTGAGTTACATATCAGAGGATCATAATTGGTTGGATGCTTGAACTAATGAACCTTCTCAAATATGTGCCTATCATGTGGGACCATCATGCTCTCACAACAGATGTCCCCTTTACCAAAGTAGTTTTCTAAAAGAGGTAAGTGCAAATGAGGTGGAAATTAACCTTTTACCCCTCATATGTCCTTTTTATCACATGGTAATTAAATGATATCGAATTCTTTTTCAACCTTGGAGATCTATTTCATCACATATTACACACTTGATCATTTTTTTGGGAGATCAATTGAAAAATTTACAAAATTCAAAACTTTTGGAAATTTTGAAAAATTATAAAAATTGCAAAACTTTTGGAATTTTTTGGAAATTCTATAAATTACAAAAAATGTGCAAAAATGCAAAAAAGTTGAAACTTTTTCTAATTCATCTCAAGGGTAGATGTACAACTATCATATTACTTTTAGGGTTTGGGTGAAAATCAAATTTTCTTTGAACCAATGTGCAACAAACACATTACTTCAAAGAGGGGCGAAATGTATGTATCACTTAAAATTATCTCGAGATATTTAATTTAATTCTATTTACTTAATCAATGTTTCCTTAGTCCTCTAATTTATATTTTATTAATTTAATTATATATTTTACAACATAAATCTTTCTATTTTAAATTTAAATCAATTTATTTTCTATCTCATTGTCCAGATGCCCCGCCACTTGAACACATGGCTAAAATAGTTCATTTTTTCAATTCATAATTGTTGATTTATCTTTAGCAACCATTTTAGCCACTTGTCTCAAATATTCTTAGTTTGTAACTATATTAAGCACACATTTCCAGTATTCCTCTAATTTCAACAAACTTGGACACATGACATCAATTATCTGATGAAAACTACACTTGGCTTCATTTGGCCTTTGAGAGAATATTTATCATCATATCTCTTCATCCCAACCCTTAATTTCTTTAAATCAAATCCTCACCATTGGTTCCTATCACATAAACTCCTTGCCTTAAAAGTCCTATAAATAGATAGCATTTTGAGCATTGGTTCTGCCTAGTTTGAGATATTTTAACTAATTTCCTTTATATTTAATTAGTTTCATTATATTCATTTTAGATTGCTGACATTGTGCTTCATATTTGTTTAGCTTCATTTTGATATCAATATTTGCATTCACATGGATCTTAAATCATGTTAATCCATAGCTTGAGTGTAGCTTAATTTTTTAATCCATAAATCTCATATCATCTTGGGAAATCATGCATCTTAGTTGCATTATCATGGTGCAACTTATCACTCGGACCTATGTATCTCATACAATTAAAAAATCTCACTTTCTACGTTATCATCTTCATAATCATCAGTGCAGTTGAGAGAAAATATCATGACTAACAAGGTCCTTGGAGATAAAGGACAATGAGACACTAATTAAGAGCAATATTTTTTCGATTTATAGTTTCCTTCTTATGATTTAGACTAGCTCTTGATACTAATATCATTTTTATACCAATTTGTTTCTTAATTGACCAACTCTTGATTTCTGGTATACACTAGGCAAATGGACTGAAGAATAATGATTTGCTTTTCATGAAATACCCTATGGTAGGTTTCTAGAACAAAATGTAGACATCGAGCTCTCTCTATAAATTATCATATGTCAATTTGGTGAACGTACACACGTACCATTTGAATAACATCTTCTTCTACAAGGCCGCCACCATTTTTAGCCTCTCCAAAATCATGGCCTAATTTTAATTGTGAAGAAATTATGTAACATAAACCCCAAATATTTGTGTAGAATATAACTCTATAATAGGTTTATGATCCATTGCTTGTTGGGAAAATGAAAGGATTCAATGATCTTTGACTCAATAACTTCCACAAATATCATGCATCAATTCCAAGGTCTAATGAAGATTCATTGGGTTATTGAGAAAATGACTTTCTTCAAGAATAACATACTCCCTTTCTAGGCTAAAAATGGAAAAGTTGTATTCTATGACACTAATACCAACTAGTCCAATGTCCCTAAGTTTCTACAAGTTAAAATACTACTCAAAAGGATTTTTTCTAGAAGCTGGTTAGATGATATATTGAAGTAAAAAAGGTTAAAAAAAGGAAGGGTGCATGTTGGAAGGGATTTCCATATGTAAAGAAGATTCACATTACAATTATATGAATATTTGTGTAGGCCTACAAAGGTTTATTCCAATGCTAGGGTTTGTCAATTCTACAATGATAATTTCCCTACTTACAACACCTAATCCCTAGGTTCTAGAATGAAAAAGAAAAAGTAAAGAAAATCCATTGTATAATGAAACTATATTGTTGCCCAAGAATAAGCACATCAGTTTTAATACATTTATGTACTTTTTTGTCAATATTTTATTAAGTAATTCATACTTAGGTAATTTAATAGACTTAAATAATTTTGCAGTCTAGGTCAGTATACTTGAATTTTACTTGAATAATTGTATGAATTCTTTCATGGAATTGAATTCCATAGTGCATGATTATGTTCTATATTGAATTATTCTATTGAACGACTAATATCACTGATATTTACATATTTATCAGTGACATTAACCTAAGTTTTATCAACATTATTTTTATTATTATAATTTCAACAAAAATGGACAAAGCCATTGAAATATTTTATTTATATATAACTAGTTCGATAACTCCACAGGGAAATAACTAGAAAGAAAACTCTGCTTCCTCATCAAATAAGGAAAGGGAGAACAAAGAAGAGGAGTATTAGCCCATTTGTTAACAAGGTGACACTCAGTAGAATTTCGCATGAAAAGATACACAATCAAGATATTTGAGACGCTTAAGGTGAATAATGGCCTTCACCATGTTAATAACATTGTCTTTGAAAGAAGTAATAGACTCTAGAATGAACACCACAACATTTGAGTCCATGCTCTAAACAACAATAATATGCTTTAGAAACTTACTGATCAACATTATTATTTTTTTGTTCTTATCTTATTTCTTTTTAGGCTTAGTTAAACATAATTCGTATTTAACTTTTAAATAGTTCAAAAGATCTTGTGAAGGTCATGGATTAATTTTAGTGAAATAATTAATAGGTGTTAATTTTTTAATCTAGTAACAATATTGTGTCAATGTACAATTATTCAACATATGAAAGAAAAGTCTCTCTCAACCATCTAATGACTACTTTATACTCATATTTAAACAACATTTCATTAATAAAATCCTACAATGAAAAAAAGATGGAAACTTGGAAAACATAAACATTGTTGCATTACAAGTGGCAATCCTTTTGTTTTTAGGGATCTTAGCACTCATTTAAGAAATGCCCAAAACTCTCAACAATTGGGGAAAGGTTTTTGGGTGACAAGATTTCTCCTAATGTATTTTTCATCATAGATTCATTGGTTGTGTTATCTTAATTCTCAGTTGCTATGATTCTTGTCGTTGACCTACAAATTTCTAAAATGGTTGCCCACTTGATGGAAATGATTGTGAGGTTGGCAATATTGTGCTTCCATTTGGCTCTCTTAGTTGTTGAGTTTATTGTCACGATCTCTATTGTTAAGTGGACAGTAGAGTGTTTCACTGAGTACAAATAAGGAATCTAAGGCACCTTAAATTTTTTTGGAAGGTTGCGAGGATGAATTTGTACAATTTTCCCTTTACTATCATTACGTAGTATACTTTATTCTATGCTTTGGTATTGTAGTGCAAATGTTCTTTTCAAGTCCTTTATACAATCATCCACAATATGGTAGGTTTTGTCTTACTTTTAAGATTTACTTATCTACAAATTGTTATTTTGAGAAACAAAAGCAACTAAGGAAGCAACATTGGATATTGCTTTGGCACATTGCATATCTTGTGCCATTTTTGACATTTTGAATTAATGAAATAGTTTTCAAGGTCGAAGAGTCTTGTAATTTTGTGATTTTTTTTGAAGGATTTGGAAAAATAATAATTGGTTTGTTTATTATTAATTTTTTGAAAAATCTTTGAGTAGTATAAAAAATATTTAATCAAATTTTTATTTAAATTATTCATTGCTTAAAATACATTGAAAATAATATTTGTAAAATAAATATAATGAAAAATAGATAAAATTACATGATTATAAGATTTTATTTTAGTCAAAATTATTACTTGTATATGTATTAATATTACTATCATTTGTTTGCTAGATTTTGCTACTATTAATATCAATAATAAAACACATGAAATCATTATTAAATCTAAAAATTTCATCTATAGAGTGGTTTAATGCAGGAAGAGTTTTTAGATTCATTGAAAATCCAAGTCATCTATTATAAGTTCAATTAAAGGTAGCGAATTTGTCTAAATTGACACTACTTAATATAACTTTTAGATTATTGTGTACCAAAAATGATAAACTCTAAGACCTCTATTTAAATGTTCACTTCCCTTAAAATTCTCTTATTTTATAATTAATTATTATGATTTTAAAAAGTAATTTATTAATTTTTTCTTCTAAATTTGATAATGACATTTAATACTAGGAAAAAAACCAATGACTAATGACTTTTAAGAACTCATATTGCATCTATTGTGAAGAAGTTCCCTTCAAAATGGCCATATTTGTTTTCTTAATAAAATTGAAGTCTGACCATCTTTTTTTTTCCCTTATATAGAGATTTGTAAAGTGTGATAAGAATATGCCATCAATTCAAAATGACCCTACATAAAAACAACACATGATATTGTGATGTGAATATCAGAATTTAACTGTGTGATTTTTGAGTCAAACTCGATGACCCATGTTTCATGAGTAGTGATTCAACATGAATCCATCTCTCACAAGAATAAATGGGACACTTAGCACAACACATGATATAAAAGGACCTACAATTTGTAGGTGCGCCTATCGAGAGGAAACGCTTTGAGAAATAGGGATGAATTTGCTGGTAATTAGTTAGGTATGCTCCTCATCCTTTCGTGTCGAGGAAGGCAACGTTGTTTTGGAACGAAATAGGGGGAAGTAAAGAGTAATATATAAAGTTGGTTGAACAGTCTCAAAGTTTATAATATAAGTAGATTGAAAAGGCTCTCATTTATTCCAGTGGAAGCACATACACAGAGCAGAGAGGGGTGTCCTAAAAGAAACATCCAGGGAAGAAGAAGAAGGGGAGCAGCCTTGTAGAAACAAAGGAAGATGGACGTGATAAAGACACAGCAGATCTCTGCAAGGCCAATTGAGAAAGTGGTAGTGCATCCTCTGGTATTATTGAGCATCGTGGATAATTACAATAGAGTGGCGAGGGACACTCGCAAAAGAGTTATTGGTGTGCTTCTCGGAACAACTTTCCGTGGAACAGTAGATGTCACCAACAGCTATGCAGGTGTTCATTTCTATTCCGTTGAATGTTTTATATCGAAGTGCTCGTAAATCTCACAAATTTTTGTTGCTGATTTTGACGGGCCGTTTGCTACACTTTAGTAACATCAGTCTATCTATGTAGCACTACCCATTAGCCCAAACCTTGCCAACTTTTGTATTAACGATCTAAACTGGAAGTTAATTCTAGGGTTTCGGTAAATGTTGTTCTAGGGCTTAATTAGAGAAGTTTAAGGACCCTCTGGTGTTTGTACATCGTGTGGCAGTGGATTGTTATGTTCGAAATTTGCATTGAACTTGATCACTAGTTGAAAAGAGAAATCTTGTGTATCAAATGTTATATTAAGTGTTGATTATTCTTCTGCAGGAATCTGAGAAACTGACTTGAAACCGCTTGGTTGAATCCGAAAAACTATCACATTTTGATACACTCTGTAAACATCACTTAAATGAGAAACTGTGACGTTGGAATGAGGCATGGGGCAGTGTGCTCTTTTTCTTTCATTTTGTTTTTCCTTTTTGTGCGATTGAGTGCCTTTGAGACTTTCAAGTCTATGTCTCAGCACCTGTTATTTTATGCCTCCTTGCCAGAGTAGACAAAGTCTTCCAACTTTATCAAGAGATTCATTCTATTGGGCTGATTTAGGGTTTGGCGGTTCGTGTTATTATAAGTAAGGTTTAATCTACACCTTCGGTTTGGTTTTAAGCCTTGTCAGCCCCGCTACACCAGGACTATCTTGGTCACATTATGTTAAACTCATGCATATCATAGATTCACAACCTTTCACATGCCTTTTGGTTTATTTGCCACATTGTTACTAGCTTACTGGTAGACAGATTGAAATTTGGGATTATTATGTTGTGATTAGCTGTTTTCTGTTTGGGCCCGAGGTTGCTTTCTGCAGCTGACGCCTTTTTGGGATCATGCCGAATCTTCAAAAAGACAATTTTCAGTTTTCAAAATGACGGAAGGGATGTATGATCCGATTTGTGATTGAAGTAAAAACATAATTACTTGCAAATATTAGAGTAGTGTAGTCTACTTGCAAATATGATAGTAAATTATATTACCTTAGACAAAGTAAATTACCTGCAAATTTTATGTTTGGCCCATATGATCTGACTTTAGTGCTAACAGAGATCACCATTGAAAGCCTATATAAATTTAGAAGTAAACTTATTTAAATCATTTTCAGATAACTAGCATCGTCAGAATGCATCTTAAGCAACCGAATTAATTTTAATTTACTAGGCCATGCAAAATTTCCTTTTGTCTGACATTTCTAATTTAGTGCTTACAATGATAAATAGAACTTTAGATTGTTGTTGTAGACATTTATGTTATTACTGCAATTTGGTCATATTATTTTTGACACTATTGATTTAAGAAAATGAAAGGCCTGTGAATATTTACTCTTTAATCCTGATAAGGTATTTTATCTTTCTCTAGTAACCCACTAATGAAGTGTTGAAACTTTCTTGAAAAAATCTTGCCCTCCTCAGAAAGGCACTTATGTTAGCTAGGGCAGCATTAGGCGAAGGGAACATAGGGAACTCCAGGATCTTTTGTAGCTCATCTTATTAATGGAGGGTGTTGGCTGTTAGTTCAATCGAGTTGTTGCCTTGGGGCTTCTTTGCAAATCTTATAAATATTCTTTATTGCATTAGTCTCTTGATATATTTTTCTTTTTCAGAAACAACAGTAATGCTATATGTAAAAGATGGGAGACATCTGAGAAGTTATTATCCGAGCAGACCTGAGACCTAATAAATTATTTCTGTGGCACAATCTATGCTGTGTGCTTTTAATTGCTTTTCCTGATGATAAATTAAGTGAGGAAGAAAGGCATCAGCCCCTGGATGAATGAAACTATGCCTGGGAAGTTGTCTTAGAAACACTGAAAGACTGATAAAGTAGGTTTAAATTGCAACCGAAAGTATACCGAATAGGACACTGGCCCCTTGATGAATGAAGCTATTCTTGGGCAGTTGTTTTAGAAACACTGTTAAAGTAGGTTTAGAAATGCAACCAGAAGTTTACTTAATCTATATTGTGATCAGCTCAACATTGTCTGAGAATCTAACTGCAGAAAGTAAATTCTTCAGGCATGTGGATGATTCCCTGGTCAAGTGTGGTGCAGTCTAGTATTGACAAAGATGTTATTGTAATGAATGCACACCTTTTAGAATGCAAAATTGCTCGAGTTGGGTTGACCTTACTTCCAATGACTTGGATATTTAGAAATTGACTTTGGTTTGTTGTTACTTCTAAATGACTTGAAGCAATACCAAGCTTATTTAGGAAAGAAAATTTCCTAGGAATAGTTGAAAAACTGAGACTTGGCAATTGTTTAGCTTATTAAAAAAAAAAAAATTGGGACAAGGCAAAAATTTAATCAATTTTTCTGAACATTAAAAAAAAAAAATTCATATCTGTAAAGTGCGAACATCTTCGTTAAAAACATGCATATTTCTAAATTTAAGTAACAGATTACACGTTATTATCTCTACCTCTATTATTATTTATAACCTGAGCCTATAAAATTTGAAAGTTGAAGGGAACAGGAATCTAAAATTTAGATCTACAAAAGAAATATAGATAGATTATAATTTTATTAAAATGGTTTCGGAAAAGTAGTATAGGGAACACATACAAATAGAATATTATAATAATATTAAAATTATGTTAAACCATTGTATTATGTAATAATCCTGTTACATGATGGCAGGTTCCTTAAAAAACATAAATTGGTTACTAACTGCTCATGTGCATGGAAAATCTTCACTCAGCATCTATAAACCCTAGGTGCCCGAACATAGAAGAAACTCAACAACATGATACTCTCAAAAAATTAGAAAGTACAAATCCATTTATTTTCAGCATTTTAAATGCTTTTTCCCATGTTAGAATCATCCGTTGGCATCTGAAGACTGTTTCAATGGATGACTTCATCTGCAAAAAAGTAAAAAAAATCCAAAAAAACAGTGTCACCTTTTGAGAAAAACACTTGTTTTTTTTCTTCCTTAAAAGTACCCATTTAGTCTGCAAGTACTGGGTGAATCTGCAACTTGTGGTTGGTGGTACAAGTTCTTAAGCAAAGATTTTTAAGCATTGTTGATTATCGAGGATTGGCTATGCTGATTTAGAAAGAGCATTACAATTATGTAATGTACCTTTATTTGTTAAATTTTGAAGAAATATCCAGAATGTTGGATTAATAAGTTATTTTCTTTGTGGAAGTTCTGGTAAGTGTTTTAATTTCTGGATGACCACAATGTTTTTGATTTGGTGTGAATCAAGCCTTCAAAATGTTAAGCACTGGGTTTATGTCAAAATTTCTAAATGTAATGTTTGGGACTTGAATCCCAATTTGTATGAACCTAAGTTTTATTTGTGACAATGGTACCACACTTAAGTAAGGAAATATGATGTAGATTTCTCCAGTAGTCCCAGGCATTTGTTGACTAACATGCAGTTTGATAATTCATGTGAGTTCCTCTTTTTGATTTTGGTATTGTTCTGCTTTTTGCTGCTTATATGTAATCTGTTTTTAATGAGCATTGCTAATTAGGAAGAATGAGACAATTGCAATTGTACTGCTCTTATGTGATCATTATTCTATCTTTTCTCAGGGAGAGTATTATCATCTATTTCTCAGGTTGCACCATATTTTCTTGTATTATGAGATTTTGAAAATTAGAAATCAATTGATCATTTTAATGTGACCAAGATTCACATCGAATAAATAATGAGCTGGTTATTTATTACAATGTACATTACGTTATTTACTTTTAACTTTACCTTGTGAGATAATTTTATACTTCTGTTTTCTTGGTTCTAGAATCCAATTTTGTGATTAAGGCTTCCAGTTCAGTAATAAAAAGCATTGTCTTGAACCATATGATGACACTTTTGTCAATTACATGTGCAGTGCCTTTTGAAGAGGATGACAAGGATCCAAGCATTTGGTTTCTTGACCATAATTATCACGAATCTATGTTTGAAATGTTCAAGAGGATCAATGGTAGGGCTACAATACTTCATCAGATATGTTCTATTATCTACAAAATTTAAATGTTATATGGTTGTATAATTTTTTTGTTACAAATTTATGACTTTTACTAATTTTAAACAAACTTTACTGTACTTCACAGCAAAGGAACATGTGGTAGGATGGTATAGCACTGGTCCTAAGCTTCGGGAGAATGACTTGGATGTGCATGAGCTGTTCCATGAGTATGTTCACGTTAAACTCATTCATGTTCATCTCACTTTTAACTTGCATTCAGTAGTGTTTTGTGTCTTCAGAGTCAAAAATTCTGCTACAAGTGGTTTTTAAACTGGCAAACTTTCTGAGATTTAATAAACTTTTGGTTTAACTTTATGCAGTTATGTTCCAAATCCAGTATTGGTGATTATTGACGTCCAGCCAAAGGAGCTAGGGATCCCCACTAAGGCCTACTATGCCGTTGAAGAAGTCAAAGAGGTGTTGGATTTTTCTGGTCTGGCATTATGGCTGCAAAAGAGAGAAAGGAATCTGTTTTTATTTTCTCCTGCTGGTGTGACTTACACAATTCTTGACTGTCTTTGCTTGCAGAATGCAACTCAGAAAAGCCAAAAGGTATTTGTACATGTGCAATCAGAAATTGCTGCTCATGAAGTTGAGGAAATAGGTATTCTATATAATCCTATTTTCCTTCAAATGATACAGAATCCTAATAAAAGCCGTGGAATTGGAATCACCCGCTGTTAACCTATTTTTAGCTCCAATGGGTTCTATTGTTCCTCTTTGCTAACAATAAAAAAGCATTATGAGGCATGTAGATCTTGAGTTTCTTGAATTCTTCTTATTTAAACCTTAAATAAATGAATTAAAAAATAGTCTATCAAATTTAAAGGAAAACAAAATTTGAAGTAGGCTTTTTCAAAGTAGCCATTGTCTAGCACGAATAGTTTTTTGCAAAACAATTTATGAGTTAAAATCAGATGAAATTGCATAAAATCTAAGTTACCATATTTGGCCAGTTACCATGGAATTTGAAAGTTGATTCGCCTCAAATTCGGTTCCAGATCGTTATTTCCCTGTGTAATTTGTTGGAAATTGAGTCAAAGGGACCCTGGACGACTTTTTAAACATCTGCAACGAATTTTGACTGGTCAAAGTACACCTAGAATGAATTTTGTGCAATTTGGGCAAATAACGCATCTTGAGGACTGTCGGAAGCGATAGGAACAGAGTTTTAACTTGTTGTGCATACATGTCAAACCCAGAAGAATGGTTATTGCACACGTAACAGTATTACATGAGTCCCTAACCACGAGCCTTTGAACCAATGGTCATTGAACATTTGTATTCCACTGAAGTCAAACTTACTTCTTCATGCTGTCGACATGATCCCTGCACTTTAATGTTACATAAAGATTATTGCTATTTCTTTTAAGAGTCGTTGTCCATAGATATTATCTCGAAAGATTATTGGTACATATTGTTAAGAAAACTTGATAGCTTTCTGAAGATGGCAGGTTATAAAGTTTATACAATCTAAAAATATCCGGTTGAAACGTACCATTCATAACGGTGATATTGTAGGTTGGGCCTACAACTCTACCGCTCCCTGATCAATGAATGTTTTATTTTTCTTCAATTCAGATGTTCGACATGTTCACACCTATACTCCAATGCAATTATTCAAATCATACAGCACTTGCCCAGTCCTTTACAAGACCTGAGAATTTCATTTCCACTCATCTTCGATGCTCCCTTTCTTTTATATATATATATATATTCTGTCAGCATATAATTTTTTTTTCATAATTGTGGACTTCAAAATACCTCATGAGTTTTCTCATTAGTCCCTCATAAGATCATAAGATACGTCTTCTTTACATATCTTTTGTTCATATTCCTGTAATTCTGCCTAATCTCTGCACAAAATAGTTAACCATTTTTGTAGGAATCGGAATATGGTTAAGAGACTATTTTTGATTTTGCAATAAGTATCTGTATAACTGTATATTACTATATAGTATATTGTATGAACCATGCATTATATATATATATATATATATATATATATATATATATATATATATATATATATATACATATATATATATATATATATACATATATATATATATATATATGCATATATAGTTTTTTTTTAAAATCCTGTACAAATGAGTCCAAAAACAAACCCGAATGTCAAACCCGCATACAAACCAGAATCCGAACCAGCAACTTAGCATAAAATCTTCCCAAGTAGATTTTTCTTTAATCTATAACTCCAGTGATACATTATGCTCCATTTGTGAGAGGCTTTGGTGATGATAACTCCTATGCTTTTTTGTGCAGGGGTTTTTTTATAGGTTGCATCTTGTGGGATATGACTTTTTAATTTCAATTTGCTTATTTTAGAAAGAATGCTGTGGGTAGAAAACAATTGATCCCCCCCCTTGAAGGCTATACTCCCTTGGTCTTATTAGAGCATTAAATTTGTCAGGAATATTGATTTTGGCTTTTCAAGCCATTAATAAAAGTTTCTAGTTTCAGCAAATTTCATACTCTTTGAGTAATTTGCATGATTCCTGCTTTTTCTGATGATAGATTTTTTGGATTACATCTCTAGATTGTAATGTCCCCATCTTTTTAGCAACTTAGTAGAGTTTTTAGCCTTTACGTTCTCCAAAGGCTAAGTGGAGAAATAAGAAATTGATTAAATTAATTTCTTATAAAGTCATTAAATAAACTAAAATTAAAAGGTGACTTTATATTTAATTAATTTAATTATTGCAAGGAGAAGCTTTTAGATAGTGCATTAATTATTGGAAAGGGGGAAGCCTCTAGTAATTTAATTTTCTAGAAGCACAATTAATTATTGTATTGCTAGGGAGGAGTTTCTAGAGAGTGCATTAATAATTGGAAGAGGGAAGCTTCTAGTAAATGCAATTAATTAATATTTTATTGCCTTCTAGAAGAGTGAAGGAAAAGTATAAATAGAGGTGGGAGCATCATTGCTTGGCATGGGATTATGGTGAATTGCATTTTGATAAGAGCTTGGAGGTGTGAGTTATAGATTTGTTCTTGGCATTAGAGGACGTCTATCCTCTCTTGTGACATTCTAGACGTCATTCCCTTGGGGTTTGGCCTCTGCAATTCATTGCTATGTATTTGATTTTATTAGTTTGAGAACTAATATTATTTCAGCAGTGTTTCAATCTTCAGTTTGCATAAATTCCTTCTTGTTCATGTTATGTTGTTTTTAATCTATGCAAAGACATCTTTCAGCAGTTGGTTTAGTTCTTGGGCACTACTAGGGTGTCCATTACACAGATTTTGGCATTTTATGGTGGTCCTGGAAAATTATAAATTCAGGTCTTAAGTGTGCCATGTAGGATTTTTAGTTGATTTTGTTTTTTAGAAGGAATAGAATTAAAATATATTTATTTGTGATCCAGACGTTTTGAACTTAGGGTTCCTGTTGTAAGATGGTGGGCTTTGATACCACTGTAATGGGCATCCTAGAAATGCCCAAGAGGTGGGAGCACTTAGGGCCCGTTTGGTTGCTGGAATATGATGGGAATGGTCATTGAGAATTAGAATATATTTTTGAATTTTTTGTTTGTTGTGCGGAATGGGAATGGGGAATAGGAATACGTATTCCCATTTTAGCCCAAAATGAGCATTTGTCCATTCTAAATATACCTGTAATTAGAATTGCTATTCCTATTCTCATTTTAGCTTTCTCAAATTTGGTCAAGTTTTCAAATCCGCTTTGATCTGGGGTGAGCGCTGGAACTCTGTTGAGGGACCAGAAAACACAGTCGAATTTGGATAGGGACACAACTCGTGTGCAGAAGCATGCCCATGATAGGAGAGGCCTTAGCGGATGCATTTGTAAACTCTCTTTCACCACTGCACATAGGCTATTGCCTTTGCTGTTTCAATGGCAATCTGCTGCCTTGCTTCCCGTGTCAACTCCTTGTCTTGCAAGTGAAGATGCTGAAAAACTGTCTCCATTTGGCACAAATTCGTATACCAGCAACGGAAATTGACTCTCCATACAACAACCCAGCAATTTCACTACATTCCTGTGGCTAATATGAGATAGAATTATGATTTCATTGATGAACTCATTTGAAATCGATTTGGGCTTTTTAATTGCAACATGCATGCCATCCACAAGAACTTCTTTGTACAGTCGCAAAGCCACCTCTTCCCAGTGTTGTGAAAGAATGTCTCCCCCAAATGTCAGTTTTATTGAGGCGTGATTTATTGATCTGGAGAGATAAATAAATTACCCAAAGCAAAATGATTTAGGGCTTGCAAGGGAACAAAGTGCATCAACGAATCTGAATCGGCTGTGTCTATCAAATTCTAATTTCTATCTTGCTGAACCAAACAGAGACAACACATTTCTATTCTAGAATAGCAATTCTAGAATAGAAATTTGAGAATAGCAATTCTCGTTTTGCAATTCCTATCCCCGCAACCAAATGGGCCCTTAGAGGACTTTTAGATGGGAGTTGCAGAGTAGTTTCCTTGAGGAGAATGCAGAGACTTTTTCAGCATAATGACATAGAGTGGGCATGTAATGGGCTTTGATACCACTGTAATGGGCACCCTAGAAATGCCCAAGAACTAAACGAATTGCTGAAAGAGATTTTAATGTCTTTGCATAGATTTAAACCGCATAACATGAACAAAAAGGAATTCATGCAAACTGAAAATTTAACTACTGTTGAAATAATATTAGTTCTCAAACTAATAAAATTAAATACATAGCAACTCACTAATTACTCCAGCATCATCAAATACATAACAAACTGTTCAACTTACTAATTACACTCAATCTACTTGTAGCTGGAAATGCGTCCAAGCTGCCTATTAATGAGTTGATAGCAATAAATTCCAAAGGCCAAACCCCTAGGGAATGACGTCTAGAATGTTACAAGAGAGAATGGACGTCCTCTAATGCCAAGAACAGAACTGTACATCCAAGTTCCTATCAAATGCAATTCACCATCATCCGATGCTAAACAATGAAGCTTCCACCTCTATTTATACTTCCCCTACACCCTTCTAGAAGGAAATAAAATATTAATTAATTGCATTTACTAGAAGCTTCCCCCTTCCAATAGTTAATGCACATCTCTAGAAACTCCTCCCTTGCAATACAATAATTACTTGTGCTTCTAGAAAATTAAATTACTAGAGGCTTCCCCCTCAATAATTAATGCACTCTCTAGAAGCTTCTCCCTTGTAATACAATAATTAATTAAATACAAAGTCACCTTATAATTTAAATTTATTTAGTGACTTTATAAGAAATTAATTCAATCAATTTCCCCTTATTTCTCCACTTAGCCTTTGGAGAACGTGAAGGCCAAGAACTCCACTTAGTTGCTAAAAAGATGGGGACATTACAGATATGTATTCTATCTAGTAAGCAATTACTAATTAGTGCCACCATGTTAAGGAAATTTGTTTGTCTATGGTGTTTTTTGGATTTCATATCAGTTCAAATAGATGTCATTTGTCTCATCAATGAATGTGTGCTATTTTTTGGAAGAGATATATTCTTCTAGTTGATTGAACATATCCTTGGTTTATTTTGTCAATATTACATTCAAGATCTTTTTCCCATTCTTTACAATAAAGCACCTTTGTTTGAAATGAATGTACGAGTCTATCACCTTGAAATGAGGAATTGAGAACTTTATCGAAATAGGTATTCCCGTGGGGAACACCAATACAACTTTTTTGGAAATGGATTACTCAATTTTTGAAGCAAAAACAGACATCATGCAGGGAGAATATTATGTTTTAACAAATTGGAAAAGCTTATATACTTGAATGTGAAATCAAATCACATAACAAATGCCTCTTGTTTTCCTTATCGATACTAGCAGCAAAATTTCACCATCTTAAAATTGAAGTTTAATTTTTTTACTTCAAGGTTGTTTCCACCATCAACTTTCCCAAGTGTGAGAAAATTAATTTCACATTAAAACATGTTGAAGCAACTACTAGCTATCTTGCCTTGTGCTATTGTAATGTTTAGTTGATGCTTTCTTATGAAAGTATTGAGAGGTGGTATGTCAGTTTTGGAAGAATATAAAATATATGCCAAAGCTAAGTCAAATGTATTTATAAGGAGGCATGAACCTTGTAAAGGGAAAACTGACAAAAACTTAAAGAATATTTCACGTGAAGAAACGTGAAATGATTGCTGTGAAGGATATAATTTATTAATAAAGTAATGGAAATATTTCGTTGTGAATATAATTTGAAGTTGCCTCCAATCCAATGTTCCAAGTTTAGTTAGTTTGCATGGCTTTGTATAATTACCAGTACCACATCGGGTGGATTAACCATCTTTCAGTGTGATAATTATAAGAAGGAAATGCATTTCCTGTTTCAGCCAATAAATCGTTGGTTTTCCCAGCAACTCTGAGTGCAAGGACTAGGTAAATAGCCAAGGTCAACTTGAAATCAGGATGCTATTTTAGTGTGTTTGCATGGCTTTGTTTGATAAATACACCATGCTTTGTGTATTTTATTTCAAAATTCCATTATAACTTAAGCAAAAAACCTGTCAGTGTTGTTTTATTTGACAAGATTTTCGCACAAATTTCTGACAATCTTCAGATCTGGATTAACACTGCAAAATATTACCTATACTAGTTAACACTGCAATATACCACCTATACTAAGGGTCCAATTGGTCAGTGTAAAGTTGAGTTCAGGGTTTCAATCATTGAATTAACAACTTTTAACGTCCAAGAGGCTCAAAATAGCCTATGGGACAGTCAGCCGTTGCCGCTTTTGTCTTCTGCATTTTAATCCATTTCCTATTCAAGGAGATGATGAGAACCTCCAACTTCTAACAAGAGACAAGAGTCATGATACTGGCATGTTTGTCCCTGACGCACCTTGAAGGCATTTCAGGGCATAATAAAGTGTTTTCTCTTATTCTACTGCAACAGAAAAAGAAAAAATACAGAGCCTTTCACTCCTTTGCTCTTCTCTCCGTTTGATCTTTTCTACCAGCCCATTTTCCATTGGACGAGGGGAGTTAGTTCTTAGTTGAGAAATAAGAATCTTGGTTCTCTATGGCTTGTTAACTGCTATTTATGCTTTTTGTTGATGATTGCAAAAGGGGTTGAACTTCTCATGCTAGTACCTGTTTTTCCGTAGCATTTTACCCCAAAAATATTTTTGCAGAATTTATACATGACATTATCTCTTTTCTCATTGTGGGTCATGCATTCAAATAAATACTAAATATTCCTTTTACTCATTTGTTTGCTGTTTTGCTTCATCCATGTCTTATTTCTTTCACTCATGTTGTTACTGGAAATGACCCTAGGCCATCTAACTACTTCCATTTGCTCAATTTTTCTTAAATATCGTACGAGGCACACTATATCAATCGCTTCAATAAGATTTGCCCCTGTTTTATGATTCAATGCCTAAAACAGATTTGAACTTTGCAGGACTATCTATACTGTGATTCCAGATGTTGCAGATTTTTAGATTATTACCTTATTTTTCTATGTAATTTATAGCTTGAAGCTATTCTGATGCCCTGCATTTTACTCTGGAAGGACTTTACTCAACTTAGTGATTTCTGTTAGCACAAATGATGACATGTCTTAACAATTAATTGAATACTCATTAGATATTTATTTCACAAAAGATGCAAATGATGATATCTATCATCATCATACTACTTCCAGAAAGTATACAAAATGATGCACTATTTTGTCCTATTTATAAGTGTCAACCTTCTTCTTGTTCCTAACAGGTATGTTTTTAACATCAGAAGGAGGTCCACAATGAGATTATCATTAACATCTTTGACATCTCTATATGTTATTATGTTTTGACAGAGTTTGTTCTCTGTTCTGTTGCAGGTGTAGAGCATTTGTTAAGGGATGTCAAGGACACTACAATTAGCACACTTGCAACAGAGGTCCTATCATGTTCTTACCTAGACTCACTTTTTCAATTGCAGTCTTCAGTTATTATTGCTTCTTTTGTTTTTAGTGGCAACATAACTCAATTTGACTATTGTGCACAACAGGTTAGTGGAAAATTGACAGCCCTGAAGGGTTTAGAGGCTCGATTGAGAGAGATACATGGATACTTGGATCTTGTGGTCGATGGGAGGCTTCCACTTAACCATGAAATTCTGTACCATCTGCAGGTATGCAAGAAATTCTCTAGTTATATTTTTTCAGAAGGCTAGATCACTTATTGTTTGTCATATAACTGGTCACTGGATTAATGTAGCATGTAATGTCAATGTGGGTGGGCTATAGGCTTTTTTAGTGCATTCATGTTATGCATAGTTTATCATGACCGAGGGTAAAAAGGGGTTTGTAAGTTCCAACAGTCATCATGGACAACCATTTGCTATATGATGCTATATTTATATTTTAAATTCTTTGTTGCTTGATATTGACAATGGATAAAGATTGGAATGGACATATACAATGTCCTTTGCTTTTTGGCTCCCATTGATTATATTTCCCAGGGTAGATGAAGCTATTCGTGCTCATATTCCTTTCAATCGAAGAAATCAACCTACAAAATAAGTAATATCACAAATTACAAAGAGCCAAAATTCAAATATAAATAAATTACGGAATATTTAAATTTGAATACAATTCACAGAATGAGAAATTTGTGGTAGAAGGCTGATTGTCATTTTTTGCAGATGTTTGATCATGCATGCTGAAAGTTCCATCACATTAGGTCATTTATTTTTTATCTGCCCTTGAATGCCATCATTTTTGTGAGTTTCATTAATATTGGCATAAGTTCCTTCAGAGGATGCAAAAGTTGCAATTTTTTTTATAATTATTAAAATATGCTGGAACTTTATATCATCTATGTGAAGGCTTTTCTGTGTCCATCAAGTATCTCAGTATCTATATTTGGTGCTGTTCTGTTTGGCATTACTGGTATCTCACAATGGTACTAGAGATTTAATTCATATGTTAAAATTTTTAGAATCCTATATTTTTAAATTTTAACCCTTCTTATTTTATATATATATACATATATACATACATACATGTATATTTGTAGTTTGCTGGTTCTTTTCTTATGATATCTTTGATTTGTTTTACTTGTGTACCTATGCAATGATAAATTGTACACAATGTCTTGGTGATCATTTTGTAGGGTGCTAGTTTTAAGTTTTTTTGTGACGATGTCTCTGATTTGTTTTAGTAGTGCACCTATTTAGTAATAGATGTTATGTTGATAATGTGGTTTATCCTTGTCAGTATGACAAGTGATGTAATATTGGCTCAAAGGGCAAAATGGTCTTCATGAGCCCACCTATTAGCATCAAGAATGACAGCCTTGATATTATTTGTTCGTTTTATTTTACTTTGCTTGGGAAGAACCTAGTGTGGCCATTTTACGTTTTGGTAAACAAAAAATATATATAATTGCCAAAATATCAAAATATCTAATAAATCTGCATAGAAGGAAGCTTTTAATATATAATATATTGATTCAATATGTCAATCCAAAATGAAAACTTCAATCAACAGATTTCATACTGCTCTTTTATTGAGACCATCAAGATCAACATTTGGTTTGTTTGAACCTCAATCAGTTCTAGTGCCACTCCCACTAGTCATGTCATATTTTGAGTCTGCCTCATCTAAATAGATTATGACAAACTAATGAATAGAAGCATCTAAGGTATCCCACTTAGGAGTTTGATTCCAATGCCATGTCGCTCCATTGTAAGCATCTTATGTGACAAAAGGCACAATTTGGAGCGTACATGATCCAAATCCTCAGGCTTAGTTTGCAGCTAATCTATTGCATTCAATCAAGTGGATAAAGGACTCGTGAGTCCAGTTAATTAACAAAGACATACAATCTGCTGAAGCTGCTTATAAATTCAATACAATATTTTGTGATTATAAAACATAAATTATAAATTATAGCCACTAAGTTACTAAAACTGCCACCTACTTAGTATAAATTACAACAGCTATGTTTTTTTTTTGATTGATAAGAGGCAAATGCCCATTTTATTAATATCAAAATATTTACATATAACCCCGTTCAAAGTGCAGGCACTGGGGAAAAAAGAACGGGTGGCCCAGGACCGTAGTCCTGTATACGTACATTTGCCCTAAATGGGACTTAAAGAGGGCATCCCCTCCTTCACAAGAAATATTAGAGGGAATACCCCCTATTACAGTGAATTTCATGAGTAAGAATGGTACATTACAGGTTATTTACAAATGATATTTACATTTGAAAGAGACCTAGTGCAATGTTGAAGTGACACCTTGATGGTAACCCTCTGTCTGTCTACAGTCCACCTACCACACAAAGAACAACTACAATGCCAAGATAACATCGAATAGGGTTAGAGTATAATAAACCTGAACAACTTCAATAGTGTCTGGGGAGCCAGAATAGAGATTCATTTCCTAATCAAAATGTATTATTTGCCCACTATAAAAATTCTAATTAAACAGATTGGATTACTATCAGACGCCCCAATTGTATTCTTGAATTACGACTTCAGTTTAAAGAGCTATTTCATAATCCGAGCACTACTAAGTATTGAAATCTCAGACAACGGCTTGGGAAATAAAGGAGACTTTTCTGCTTGATCCCAGGCTCGGTACAAAGAATTTGCATGGTGAAACCCAAGGCATAGCTTTTTTTAGAAGAAACAAACACTAGCTATAATTTTCACTTGAATTTGATTGATATAAAAGCCCTTCAATAACCAAATATTGCAGGATAATCATAGAGCATTGTTCATCATTATACTTAGCAAAGACTCGTTAACTTCTAATAAAACCAACCATAGTCAGTATAGTTCCTCTCTATGCTAATAGCTTAACGATAATGCTAAGATTTAAGTAAAGCATTGGGTATAAAGTTAAATAAAATAAAATGTAACGAGAGTTTTAGAGCTTGAGTTTCAGCGAGCTCTGTAGATTAAGTTAAAACAAAAAGCACAAGATGGCACTAGTCCACTCGAAAGGCCTCCCAAAGGTCCTCAATAGCAGCCTTGAGGGTTCTGTCCTATAGGATATCCTCCTCCTTGAAATAACTCTCTAGCCAATCTTCTTCTATGGGCTCAAAGATTGAGCAGAAATAAAAGAGGAAACACAGGGTCCTCTTGTAGGAATCACTTTCTACCGAGAAGCTAGCTGGGTTCTCTGTGAAGATGATTGGGTAGGTGACAACGGGTTCCCCTTGAACATAAAGCATGTTATAATCTTTTGCTAATGGGATGGTAAGGTCATCCCCAATATTTTGGAGTGCAGTGTCCAAGTCAACTAGCATAACATCTTCAAACAATTCCCTACATAAGGTGGCAATGAGATCATGGTCCTCATAGAAATGACGAGTAACTACAATGAACATGGAAACAATATTCGGGTTGGACTGGAATTTGTTAGGGCTGTTAACAAATTGGGTCCCTAAGCAATGTAGGACAACACGCCAAATGACCTTGTTCTATGCTCAACTTTGACAATCTGCATAATGTGCTCTATTTTGATAGGTTTGTCAAAGGCCATGAGCCAAGATGGGGAAGAAAGCTTGATCGGAGTATCCATTGAAGAAGAGTGGAGCCAAGAAAGGCAATCGTTGAGATAAATAGGTGAAGGGATGCTTGCTGATCTGTTGCTATAAATGTCATAAAGGCATTCGATTTGATCACTAAGAAAAACTTCCAAAAAGTACTGCCCTTAACATCAATGAAATAAAGATGGCGTATATTGTAGGACAATATTCTTGGTAAAGACGCCATCTGGTGGGAGATGTGACAAGGAAGAGTAAATGCAAGCCATCGAAAAGAAAAGCAACCTTAAGTAGAGATATACGAGGTCCAACTATCTAGAGAAAACATGATTAAAGTTAATAAAAATAAATAAAAATAAATAAAAATAAGGGGGTTAGTTTTGAGAATGGAGAATAGTTTCCTCTTTACCATCCGTCCCCTCATTAGCAAGTTTATCTGCTACAGCATTACCCACTCGATATATTTGGTTGATGGTGGAATGTTTTATGAATCTAGTTAGGTCAAGAGCCTTAGCTAAGAGGGAATTTAATCTCCAGTTAGGCATTGATTGGTTCCCAATGCATTAACAACAATAACCGAGTCTCCTTCTATTTCAACTTGGTTGAGGTTTAATTTAGTGCATAACCACAACCCTTCAATGAGGGCCTTAAATTTTGCTTCATTATTCGAGGCTATACCTATTGGTTTCGAACATTGGCCCAACAACTTTCCTTCATTTTAGTTTAACCCAATTAACAACTGGAGGGGTCCAATTACATAGGGCTCGTTTTGATTTACTATCCTCACTATCTTTGCCATCGAAAGTTGGTAGTTTGAGACTTGGCCATTTGTTACACATTTTTTCATCCTAGATCGTCATAGATTTAGATGAGCCATTAGAGTTTAAAAGTTTGCTGTTGAGGGTTTCTATGATGAGGGCTTCAATTTTTAGGGTTAGCTGTTTCCAAGACATTCTAGAATCTTTAAAGATTCTTCTGTTTCTTTCCTTCCATGATTCCCATAGAATTATGGAAGGGGAGATAATCCATAGGCTATGGAAGATGCTGTTAGAATACAATTTTGGCCAAGGGAGCATGAGAGACTGTTGTATTAGGGACAGCCAACTTAAGGTTCAATTTATTTCAAAACCAATACCAACCTTTGAATGAATAAGTGCATGTTAGAAGGATGGATGTGATCCATATCCTCCTCAGCATGATGGCAAGGAGGACAGCGTGGAGTTTCCTCAAAGACAATTCTTTTTATTCTGTCTGTTGCCAAGATTCTTTTTTGAAGGGCCAGCCATGAGAAGGCCCCAACTTTAGGTAAACATAGGGAGTTCTAGCATAATGAATAAGGCCGTTCCACCTTAGGATGATGTTTTAGATTGATTAGATAATTGTAACCATCATTGGTATTATATTCTCCATTTTTGGATCCATCCCAAATTATGATATCTTTTGATCTTGTAAAGGTAATGGTTTGGTGTTTCAGGATATTAGAGAGGATTGATTCTCCCTCTGGCGGGATATGGAAGGAGGACAGTGATTTCCATTTCCATCCCTGTGCAGACTTAGTGTCATCCACATAATTTATTAAGAAATGCCCAAGTCTGTCTTCCAAAATAGTTCTAGTGGATTGAATGGAAATGAGCTTACTAATTAGCCCCGCCAAGAATTTGTCCAAAATCTAATTTGGTCTCTTGTTCCAATTTTCCAAGTGACCTTATTAAGTATGATAGGTCTACAAGATATCAAGAAATTCTTTAGATTAGATCCCCTCGGAGGGTTTTTTGTTCTAAGAATACTTAAAGGGTCGTTGGGAAGAAGGTATTTGATAAGTAGCGTTCTGGCCCATTTCAAATGTGGATAAAATATCATTTTCTAAATCAGCTTAGCCTCTAGTGCCGAAGCTTGGTCCTTCAGATTCTTGATGCTAAAGCCTCCTTCCTGCTTAGGTTGGTAGACTTTGTCCCATGCCAGTAGTGCAATTATCTTAGCGCAATTATCTTTTTATCTTCTGATCCTTGCTCTAGATAATTCTTTAAAAGTTTATTGAGGTCATCTCTAAACTTTGTCGGAAGCTCTGGCATAGATATATGATAAATCGACATACTAGATAGAACAAGCTTAAGCATAGTAATTCTCCCAGCTAGGGATAAACACATTCCCTTCCATGATTAAATCTTGGATCTTACCTTACTCACGAGGTTTTCCCAGCCGGATGCCTTTTTTTGACCCAGATCTTAAAAAACACCCAAGTATTTACAAGGTAAAGAACCCCTCTTAATGTTAAGGATTGTACTAATATTTTGTTCCAAAGCAGCAGAGGTATTGAAGAAGAAGACCTCATATTTGGAGAGATTAATATCTTGGCCTGAGGCCCTGTTGTAAGAGCTAAGGACACTGTTTAGAGCCTCTGCTTCCTTGCAGCTAGCTTCCCCATATAGCATGGTATCATCGACAAATTGTTGGTGGGTGGTTGCCTCTTCATCCTGTGAGATCTGGATTCCTTTAAGGGAATAGTTGTGTTGAAAATTGCTCAAGGCTCGTTCCAGAGGCTCATACATAATTGTAAAGAGGGAAGGGGGAAATAGGGTCTCCTTGTCTTAGTCCCCTAGATGAGGAGAAGAAGCCCTCAGGAGATCCATTGACTAGGGCCTGAGAACTTGGGAGTCAAAATACATTCAAAAAGCAAGTTTATCTGCCATTTAGAAAATCCAAAAGCCTGAAGATATATGCATAGGAATCTCCAGTCAATTTTATCATAGGCCTTGCTAATGTCTAGCTTGATCATCATGCTAGGGGCTCTATTAAGATAAAATGTATAGGTCAGTTCTTGTGCAATAACAATTCCATCGTAGATTGATCTTCCTGGAACAAACCAGTTTGCTCCTCACTTATAAGAATTGGGAGAGGTTAGTCATTCGATTGGCTAGAGTTTTAGACAGTAGCTTAAAAAGGGTATTGCATAGGGAAATAGGTTGAAAGTCGTTGAAGTTGTCTATTTAATTTGTTTTTGGAATCAAGGCTAGGAAAGTCTGAATGACCTAATTAAGAAGCCCACATGAGTTTCTAAAACTATCTAGAGCCTCTGTTATTTCCTTGCCCATAAAATGCCAACATTTTTGAAAGAAGCATGTAGGAAAGCCATTCGGCCCTGGAGATGTGTCAGGGGACATTTGAAATAGAGTTGTTGTTACCTCTTCCTTAGAGATTTCCTGAAGTAGTCCTTTATTTCGTTCATTGGTAATTAGTTTGGGTATATTATCAAGCAGGGCATTTTGAGAATTCAATGGAGATCCCTCCAAGTTATTTAATGTATCTTTAAAGAAGGAAACTGCCTCACTAGCAATATCAATGGGTTGTTCCAATGTCTTGTTATCTTTGTTATCTATTAGAGTTATTCTGTTTATAGCCTTTCTTTGTTTGGTACTACTATGGAAAAAATTGGTGTTTCTATCACCCTCACTCGGCCATGTTTCTTGGGATTTTTGCTTCCAGTACACTTCTTCTTTAGCTAGAATATCTTCCAGTTTTTGTCTTTTATGTATAAATCTTCATCCATACCTCTTTTCATAACTTCTCTATTGATAGATTTTAGATCTGCTTCAATCACCCTTTTCGAGTCAAAAATGTTGTCAAAGTGGGATTGGTTCGAATGGATAAGGTTCTGTTCTATAATTTTTAACTTTTGGACAACCTTGTATAGTTTTGATCCCTCAACTTTCGCATTAACCCACCAATGTTCCAAGGTTGGGATCAAAGAGCCATCCTTGAACAATGTTAATTCAAATTTGAAAGGATTTCTTGCAGGAGTTATTTTAGTCTCTATCGATAGAAGGACTGGGTAATTATTGAAACTTGAGAACGGTAGAGTCTCAGATATCAGAACAGAAGCCTCTTTTGGTAGGTTACCTGAGATGAGAAATTTATCAAGTATCTCTGAAATTTGACTAAAGCCTTGTCTTCTATTATTCTAGGTGAAGGATTTATCGTTAGATTTAAATTATAATAGTGCTGATCTTTGCAACCAATTGTTAAAGTCTAGTGACGTTTAGGATAACTTTGAAATAACCCCACTTTTTTCTGATGAAGATGTAATGGCATTGAAGTCTCCTCCCAGTATGCTTGGGGAAAATGAGGATTGTAATTGGTGCTCAAGTTCCAACCAAAGGGCTTTTGTCATTGGCTGGAGTTGGACCATACATATTGAAGAGGGTAAATTGAACACTATGAGCTCTTACTTGGATTGACATCCAATACCTTTCCTTTCCCAAAGGTATGACAACAATTGACAGGGGGTTCCATATCAAAGCCAACCCTCTAGAGGCTCCTATGGTAGGGCTCCCACAAATTTTTTTGGAACCAAGTTTTCTTTCTAGGGAATTTAACTCATCTTGATTCATTTTTGTTTATTGTATAATGATAATATCCGGTTTATATTGAGTAAGACAACACTTTAATAAGAGTTGTTTGTTAGGGGCCTATTGAGTAAGACAACACTTTAATAAGAGTTGTTTGTTAGGGGCATTTAGGCCCCTAACATTCTATGTAATGGTCTTCATTTTCCCGTGGGAGGTACTTCCCCTTCCATGCATTAAACAATGTAGTGAGTTTAGTTTGACCAACAACTTCTGCATCTTGTGACCTTAGTTCATTTAGAGATTTCCTCCCTCTTTTTTATGGGAGCCTATTAACATTTGGGGAGGCTCTTGGTTCTAGATATTGTCCCAATCCATGTAGGTTATCTTTGTTTTTCATATTGATTAAATCATTGCGAAGGTCTTCATGGGTATATCCATCCCCTCCTAGTTTCAATAGTTTAGTAATAACTTTTTCTTTCTCAGTTGTTAGGCCTTCCTCGACTGCCTCCTTAGTACACATTGAGAAGTTGTTTAGTTAGCTAGGCGCAAAAGGCCTCTTTTTCCTCCTCGCCCATCCTTGAGGTGTAGGAGCCGATACTATTTGCGGATAAAACATCCTCCTCCCTTGTTACAGGAGAAGATATAACTTCATGTCTTAAGTAGGGACCGAGAGGAATAGGAGGGCTGCCCGGGGCAAGATTAGGGACCTTATTCCCTCTCATATCAGGAGAGGGGGAGGACTGTTGAAGGTCTATGCTGGTTTTTTTCATTGAAGGGGCATAATTTCTTTTCTCTATTTGCTTACCCGATCCCCTATTCTTTGAAGAAACCTGTGAGAGACATGCATTCATATTTCCCCCATCGAAGGATGGGTTGTCCATGATAATAAAGCCTCTTACATTGGGGTTGAAGGTGATGTTCAAAGATGGATGAGAGAGAACCCTTCGGGATGATCCTAACCTGCACATGATTTTCAATTTCCTTCCAGGAAAGCATTGGTTATAGGACGTGTAGTTTGAGTAATAGTATGTGGCAGAGAGTTGATAAGAGGATCTTTTGTTGGAATAAGCTGATTGACTTTATTCCTCAGCACTTGCCCAATAAATTGATTTTTAGAAATCATTCCTTTGCGTTTTCCTCAGATGTGAGCTACCATAGTTTTCCATCACAAACACCCATGAAAATCTCAGGCCGTGAATAATAAATGGAGTGGTTTGTAATGATGCTTAAGGGTTTCAAAGATGTTTCTCTGATCTTAAGGTCAACTAGTATTTTAACCTTTGTGGATGCCGCATAGTTCTCCAACAAACCTTTGGAACCCCCAAGGGAGTCCAAAATTTGACGAAGAATGCCTTCATCAATAAGTTCAACAGGGAAATTTCAAAAGGAAACCCATTTTGGAATAATTTGGGAGTTTAGGGCTTGGGGGTTAAAATTTGGTTTCCAATCAAAGAATTTAACATATTGACCGTCTAAAAAGAATGGACTTCCGAATAGCAGATTTAAGTGCAATATTTTTGCATGTAATAAAGAGAGTGTTATTGAATAGGTTAGTAATACTTACTTGGTCTTCCAAGAGTGAGATCATGCAAACAAAAAAATGGGACGGTAGAGGATTGTCTCCACTCCATGTCACAAAAATACCCTGAGAATTGCAAAGATCCCACATCCCATCCAAGTGAGGGTTGCTAATGATTAGGGTTTGAAGATTTGTCGGAGGCGCTTGATCTGGCTGCTGTGGGGTTTTCTGAAGGGAGTCTGCCGGGCGATTTTTGAGAATTGCAACCCTAGGAGTTCTAAAGTGACTCTTTTGTTGAGAAATTTTTGGATTAGGGTTTTTTAATTCTACAACCCAATAGGATAGAATTGGCAGCAGATGCAATTGACGGGATTTGGGTAGAAATTACCCCCAGTTTTTTGTTTCATGCTACTCCTCTACCGAGATCTGAAGGATTTCTTTGTTCAGGAATCAGAAAATTATCAGTCTTGTGTTGTTTGGGAGGGATATTGTTTGGAGGCTGATAAGTTTGACGCTTGGTCATGGCAGCAGTTGGAACCCTAGCCCCTTTTGTTGAAGCAGGATGATCCCCATATCCAAAGCAGAGAAGGAATTGCGAGTGGAGATCGTTGCTTCCACGTTTGCATATTTATCTACCAGTGGCAGGGACAAATTGTGATCATCGTGAGGAGCAGAGCGGATGCCAGGATTCAAATAGTTACCCAATTGCTTGCTTTGGCTTCGCGGAGCAAATACTCGACTTCTCCATTCACCTTCGCGTTTTCACATTTTTTGCAATTCAAAATAAAATGAAATGAATAACATTACTGAAGGATTTGATCAAAACAAATCCACAAAGCCTCTCTAAATACCTGCATGTAAAAAACCTGTCACAGAAGAAAAATATGAGAGGAGGCAAGGGTTTTGCTCTGAAAAATATGCTAATGCATTCTCAGACATGGAAGAGATAAAAAACAATTACAAGAGTTCAACCTTAAAGGTGAACGAAACCCTAAAGCCTAAGAAAGCTAGGTTGCACATTAATAATTAATTAAAAGAATTAATTATTAATACACCCAAGAGAAAGCTTAAGTACTAAAGAGTAATAACTTAACTAATTAAATCAAAATGATTTAAGTAGTAAGGAAACAAAATATTACTCTAACACCCCCCCTTAAGCTAAGTGAAGGGGAAAAGCTAACCTAGCACAACTATGAAAGCAGGAAATGGGTCCCGGCAACAAGGCCTGATCAGGTACCCATACAAGGAAATCTCTGTAAACTGGAGACAAAGGAGAAAACCCAGTGGGAAAAACTCCTCTTCAAAAAGAGATGAAAAGACAACAAAGAAAATGGCTCAAGAGACTCTCAAAACCATAAGTACAACCAGCCCGCCCCATGAGAGAGAGAGATGAGACATCAAAGCCCCCCCAGAATGATGGAGCCCTTGTAGAAATGAACGAACCAATGGAACTCCAATGTGGAAGAAACAAGGGCACAAAACAAGGAAACCACTGAAAGACTGGAAGGCCTAACTGATGCTCAAAGGAGAAAACATGAGTATCATGAAAGGGAATTCTCGATGCAGGTGTGCTGACACTGTCATGAAGGAGGAGATGGATGTCCTCTGTAGAATCCTCAACAAGTGATGGATGTCCTCTGTAGAATCCTCAACAAGTGCACCTGGAGGCTCGAAGAAAGGAGCTGGAGGTTTAGGCAGAACTAAAGAAGAACCCTGTTGAAGAGAAAAGATCTCAACTGGATGTGGTGTGGTAGTCAAAACAGGGATCTTGGGAACAATACAAAGGTTCAAGTGTCCTGACTGCACCATATGATGCTCTTGCGAAAGAGAAGAGCTATGCTTCGACCATGGAGATGGTGGACCAAAGTGCGAGAAGATGTAGAGACAGGGGGTATGATCAACTGTCCCTGTAGATACAAGACCTCCTGTTGCACTATCTCGAATGAAGACTGAATTTGCAGTAAACTCAACCGTCTTCCCTGATCCACTACGTGTAAGCTGATAAATCGAGAGAAGGTTTGCAGACAGAGATGGAACATACAATACATTATTGAATGTGCCAGCTTGAATGCCAACTGAACCTTTCTCGCAGACTGTTAGGGCAGTGTTATTCTCCATGAGAATATCAGGAATGGGAGAAGCCTCAATAGTGGAGAAGACCCCTTGAGAAGATGCCATATGGTTAGAAGCACCTGAATCCAGTATCTAAGGGACCTGGGAGGGGGATGCAATGGATGGCTGTAATGCATGACCTTGTCCAAAATCCGGTGTAGATGTCGAAGAGATGGAAGAAGATTGAAAGGAAGACCCTTGTGAGGTAGAAGAGGATGGAGAGGAAATAGTGCTCTTTTGAAGAAGAGCTTGCAAATTTGCAATCTGTTTCTCATAGCCATCAAATCTCTTCTGAAAACAATGTGACTCATCATGAGGTCCCTTCCAACAATAGGAACAGGTGGGAGTCTCAGTCTTCTTTTTCTCCTTCTTAGAAGAAGACGATGAACCAGTAGAGTGCTGAGAAGAGGAATCATATATCTGCTTCGGCTTCTATGTATCCGAAGGTGACTTGGCAAGCAATGCTTGTGATTGTGAACCTGTAAGTGAATCCATTTGAGTGAGCTTTGACTGTTCATGAGTTAACCTGTCACAAAATGTCTCAAAAGAGGGCATAACAAATCGATTCCCCAAAGCATCTTTGGTGGAATAGAATGTGGAAGCAAATATTTGAAAATTCCCTCGAAGCTTTGAGAGAATCAAATAGATGCACTCAGTATTAGTCTTTGTCTTTCCACAACCCTGCAACAAGGATCTCTATTGAGAAAACTTCATCAAGAAGTCATCAATAGTTGGAAACGAATCTGGTGCAAGTGATGTAAGCTTTGTCTCTATTTGAAGTGCCCTGAACTCATTCATAGTACCAAACAAGCGATGAAGCTTGGTCCACATATCCAGAGGAGTATTACACCCGTCCAAATGAAATTGTAAACTATCTAATACCTGTAATGCAATCAATCCGATTGCCTCATCCATTTTGTTTCAATGTTGCATGATCTCAAAAGGCCTCTGAAGAACAGGCTGCACTGCATCTAAACATGACCACAACCCTTTTGACCGGAAAAGCCGAGTCATCGAGGTCTTTTAGGTGTGATAATTATAAGGGGTCAAGAGTTCTAGAGAAGAAGTGGTCTTGGCCATTGTTTTAGAAAGGGTTTGTTATGCTTTCTGATATACTGATATAATAACAAAAAATAATATAAAAATGCCCTCCACAATGCAATAAATCGAACCCTAGCTTACAAATAGATTGCGTAAACGAGAGAAGAGCAAAAAAGCTTCAGATATGAATCAAAAATACTTGATACCAAATACTGGTGAAAAGTCCGAGAATTTGGAAAGTGCTTAAGAAGAGCTTTCCGACGCTTTTTTTGGAACGGAAAATGGAGCTATAACGAAGAAGTTATGCCCCTCGGAAGATAAAAGCCATCAACAGACTTTAGGCACCAAAACAGGTATCACTCTGGAAAAAAATCTCAAAAATTTCTTCTCCATCTCTGTCTCAGAATCAACTTTTTGACACTTCTTTCGGATTGAAAAAAGACCCTCCTATGCTTGAGTTATTGCAAAAAAACTAACAAGGGCCCTGGAAGAAGATAAATTATTATTATTTTTAAAAAAATAATAAAAAAAATTCAAAAAAAGCACTGCCGGAGCGGAGCTCGGGCGGTGGAGTAGCTGAGCTCGGCCGGCGTGGTGCTTCGGCAGAGCGGTGTAGGTGGAGCGGATCTGTAGCGGCGCTTGGGCGGCTTGTCGGTGGGGCAGCGGACGAGATGGGGCAGCATGGCAGTGGAATAAAAAACGACCATCGGTGTTTTTAAAACGCGACAGCCGGTGCTGGGCTGGTCCCAGATGCGCTGGAAAATAGTTTTTTGGCACCGGAAAAGTCAAGCGGGCCGGAAAACTGTTTTTTTTCGGCAAATTTTTTTTTTTTTTTTTGATTTTTAAAAAAAAATATTGCCTTGTAACACGTGCAGAGGCTGTATGGCCCTGCTGTGCAAATTTTTTTTGCCTTCCAGAGCATCATTGTCCAAAATGGACAAACTTCATATGGAGACGAGTGTTCTGACACCTACTGAATCCATCCGTGAAGTCTGTTTAGCCTCAAGCTGCTCCGAAAATCAGTGACCCCCCTATTTTTTGAGGAAATACCAGAAAAACTCCAGATCTGTTCTGTCAAACCCTCGTTCTCCTTTTTTTCCAAATAACGAACAAGCTGCAACAGATGTGGCTCTGATACCATGAAGGATATGATCAAAACAAATCCACAAAGCTTTCAAATACCTGCATGCAAAAAACCTGTCACAGAAGAAAAAGACGAGAGGAGGCAAGGGTTTTGCTCTAAAAAATATGCTAATGTATTATCAGAAATGGAAGAGATAAAAAACAATTACAAGAGTTCAACCTTAAAGGTGAACGAAACCCTAAAGCCTAAGAAAGCTAGGTTGCACATTAATAATTAATAAAAGAATTAATTATTAATGCACCCAAGAGGAAGCTTAAGCACTAAAGAGTAATAACTTAACTAATTAAATCAAAATGATTTAAGTAGTAAGGAAATAAAATATTACTCTAACAATTACAACTATGTTGCGTTTACTAGAAAAAGGGGAATCAAACATTATAAGCTTTACAATACTAACAAAAAGTTAAAAAAATTTCCAAACAGATTCGGGAAAAAAAGAAAAAAATTGAAAATCTTATTTTGTATTTCATTTTATTTTTGAAAAGTTACACTGGACAAACTTACATTTGATTGATAAATCCTGAGATGAAGCTCTTTCTTCATAGCATGGTAGAATAATTTTGCAAGTTTCTACTTCGAAGAAATATCTAATATCTTCAAGATTGAAAAATGACAACTAAGAATTATTTTAAAATAGTGTTTTGGTCTCTAAAATGTTAATCGAGGCAGAAATGAGTGAATTTTAAGAAAAAGGAGTGGAATGGCATGTACTCCAGGAAACATTATGTTTCTCAAGTCTTCTGTTGTTTTAGTTAAAAAAAAGATTTTCAGCTTTTTAATATTGGCAGCTGTTTGTGTGTGGGCCAAACCCCATGGCATCCTGGTCCAGAACCAGAACTGGAACTGGGATCTGTACCTAGTTCCAAAGTGGTTTGGATACTGGGTGGCTTTTGGGTTGTCTTAATGAGACAGGAATTTTCTCAAGGCGGCAATATTAAAACATTTTTTTTTCAATTAAAGATTTTATTCCTTACATAGCAAATACTAAATATAAATTTGAATGATAACAAAATCAATATACATTCTGGAGCATGGGTGAACCTGAACTATGTACCAGGACCAGGATTTGTACCAAATTTTTTCTGGTGTTATTATAGCCTTGTGCTCTGAGAGAGCCTGATAAAATTGGTGCCTGAGGCAACAGTATATCATTTTTGTTAGTCACAGTTTTTTTTTCCTTTCTGCAATTTCATTGTGATCGAGAGTTTCTGACTCTCAAGATTATTTTACATGCAGGAGAGAGCCCGGTAACTTTGGTGCCTGAGGCATCAGTATATCATTTTTGTTAATTATGGTTTTTTGTGTTTTCAGTTTTGTTGCAATTGTGAGTTTCTGACTCTCAAGATTATCTTACATCCAGGATATATTCAATCTGTTGCCAAAGTTGAATATAAACGAGTTAAAATAAATTTAATGTCAATGCATAACAAATGATCAATTCTATAACAATATAAAATTTTTGATAGTTATAGAATTTTTTCTTTTCACAGTTTCATTCTAATCAGAGCCTCAAGACTCTCAAGATTATTTACGTACTTGTTGCATTCAATCTGTTGCTGAACCATAAGTGAGTGGAAAAAAATTAAAATCGATGTGAATAAATAACCAATCTTGCATCCTTTATTAACATTCAATGCTATTTTAATTATGGAGTCCTTAATTACTTGCGAGTCTTATGTACGTTTTGTTTGGATGTCAACTGCCTGTCCTTTCACATTTTTGTTTTAAGCATGATTCTCAATGTTATCTCTCATGCAGGATGTATTCAATCTGCTGCCAAACTTGAATGTTAATGAGCTAGTAAAGGCTTTTGCAGGTACATTAGTTTTGGTGGTTTCTAATTGTAATAAATCAATGAATTTGAGTTTTAGTATGTGTGCTAAGCTGTAGTTATATTTTTTGCAGTGAAAACAAATGACATGATGCTGGTTATTTATTTGTCATCTCTAATTCGGAGTGTCATTGCTATGCATAATCTCATAAACAACAAGGTAATATTTAGTGCAGCACCTGGTATCCTTGGTGTGCGGGCAGACACATCTCTGTAAGCTATGCTAATATGTGGTTTTCTTTCAGATATTGAACAAGGAGCATGAGAAACTTGCAGATGCGTCATCTTCAGCAATAACAGCTGCAGCAGGAAGCTAAAGTCATGGCTATAAGTGCTTGCATATTATTAGGAATACAGATTGTAGCTGGATTCTTTCCGTAGCTTGCCTGTTGCAGCTCAAAATGAATGAGCTTGTACGGATGTTTTGTGAACTCACATGTTATTTGCTTAATATAGCTGTATGTCTATCAATTTTTAAGCTTACGGTGTTTTAGTCCAGCTGCAGTTCGGAATTATTTAACATCCTCTTGTTTGGATCTATTAATGGGCAACAGGTCCTTCCAGTTTGCAATTCAACAATTAAAAACTTCTTAGCTCATTCTAAATCTGCTGTAACGTTTGTATTTGACATGTCAAGTAAAATGAGTTTAACCAAACAAGTATTTTGTTGGTGAAATTGAAGGAAAAAAAAAACTTAATTTTGCTCTCCACTTCGCCTTCGTGGGGATTTTAAGTACATTTGAAGTTTTTGGGGTGCTGAACGTGCCCATTTAAACCCTTAGTTAATTTGCAGTAGAATGTGTGCTGTAGAAGTTATAAACTTTTATGCATTTCATGGCTTATCTGAGGAAAATTTGAAACATTCAGTATTTTTTTACTTTTGGTACCTATAAACAGAATACTAAAGCCAAGTGATCAGAATTTCTGTATATGTTCCAGTAGTTGGTCATCTCTTAGAAACTAAACAGTTGGAGCCTGTCCGTTGCCAGAGAATCTTGCGTACTAGATTTTTAATAAAGAAAATTGACAATTTGACTGACCCTTGATAGATTCTCTCAGCCTTGCAAAAATATACATTGGTTTCAGCCAACAGTTTCATTGAGCACATTTCTTGATATCTCACTTCACCGAGGAGATTTTAAGACAAACTTCAAAAGTATTTATAGTGGCGATGAACAGTTGCTATTGACTATTATTTATCTATCATGGTAAGTTTCTATATAATTAGGTTGAAAAATTAGCAGACGTTTGAGTTAAGAGTTTGTGTCGTAATATTTGTTTTTAGGGTTTGTGTGGCTATTTGTTTATATTCATTGGGAAAACTGTTCCTCTTTGCCAATATAATATTAAGGCATTGTGAGTGAGCATCATCAATTTTTACAGTGATCAGGTATTGATAACTATTAGGATAGGTAAGTTTGACAGGTCAGGAGATGTATGAATCACCAGCATGGTAAGTGCTTGAATTTGCTAGTATTTGAACTTGATTTAGAGTTTTCTTTGAATAAAAAATTAAAATATAAGTAGCAACATGCTTGTCTTAGGAGGTGTATTAGTCCAAAGGTCGTCAGTGATTATATTTTTTACCCCTTTTTCCCTTGTTCCTCTTCTCTTGCCCTTTTTATCTGTTTACCTTGTCACTCCTTTGTCCCTTCCTGATTTATTAATGTTAAACCTGCAATCCAAATCTGATTTCTCTGTTTATCCTAGTAAGGGATCATTGAGTATGATCCATAACATCAGTATATTTACAGTTGAATTCAAAAACGTTGACAAACATCTCTATGGGTTGTTACCTAGTTCTAGGAGAGTAGGATGGTTCAGGGCTAAACTTGGCAGATCATGCATTCAAAGAGATGTATTGTTCAAATGATCTTTAGTAGTTCTATGGGAATTCACATTTGAAGATGCAGAGGGCAAGGTTTGTATATTTAAATAGTAGTAGCTTAACAAGGACATAATAAAAAGATGGATTTTGCAAATGGCTTAGGTCTCCTTGCAACAAATAGTACACACACAGATGGACACTGCAATGCAGAGACCAATGCAATGGTTTCCTGGGCCAGACTAGGGTTCCCAATGAAATGGTTTCTTGTGCCAGTTGAGAAGTTTCTATGAGATGGTTTCCTTCCTGTGGGGCAGAGGACAAAACAGGGGGATTATTAAAATGGGCTAGACAGAGTGGGCTCCAAAAGTGGCACAACAGAGTCAAAGACCAAAAACGAGTAGAAAGAGCTAATTTTCATTGTCAATTTCTCCTGGTGGTGGTTTTGTCAGAACTTGGAGTATTGCATCTGTTTTTTTGCAAAGCATTTCAAACTGTGACAATATTTGCAAAATCTTGGCAACACCATAAAACTTTGGTAACTAAAGCTCTGGTTTCCCGATACTATAGCTAGACCCTGAATCAACAAAGTCAAGTTCAGATAGTACGGGGGAAAGTAGTAAGACACGGAAGATAGTCCCGTCGGTAGGTTTTTTAAAAGGTAAATAGGATGCAGGAGAGTGAAATATGTTGACACCGTATATCTCAACTTTTTCCACAAGGAACATGGAACCTCACACCTGCATGCAAGTCAGAGTCATAGACACAAGTGCGCAACTGACATTTGTAAATATGCTAAACAGTTTAAGCTGATTCTACAACACAGGCAGTCCAAGATAGCTAGAAGGTTAAGGTGGCTAGGAAGGTAATAGACCTTTGACTTCACTGACTTAAATGCATTGATGGAATGGAGTAGCAAGAGGTGGAAATAGAAGAGGTTGATGGTGAAGGCAAGCTTGACAAATACAACCCTAACTCAACCCTGCTAATTTGGTCTTCAGATCTGTATGTTAATGTGCTAATGGGATTAAAGATGAAAATTGGAGATTTGGAAACATTGGAATGAACGAAATATAGCAAATGGCAAGAGATTGTGGATGCCAACCGTAAACTTACGTAAGGAATCATGTTTTTCAACGGGGAAATAGCCATACTACAAGTTAACTTGAAAACAGGCCAACAAGGAATGTCATCCATGAAGTATGAACTGTAACAAATAAAAATTGGAGTTTGAACATAGATTTATTGAGGGAAGTCCAAATCAACAACAAAATGTCATTTGGTAAATAGGAAGGTGATCCCCAAGGCATACCTCTCAATGGTAAGCTGGAATTGTAGAGGTTACCCTTGGAGGAGAGGTCTTGGTTTAGGGCCCATAGCAAAGGACATAATTGTCCTTGTTGAAACATGAGCATGAAGGTTGCAAGATCATTAACTCCAAAAGATACATGAAGGTATCAATTTGGACTGCGATGATTGAAAATGGGAAAGGTCATGAAGGATAACTTTCAATATAAGAGAATCTTGGGGAAAAGTAATACAAATTGAGAAGGCCCAACAAGCAGTATTTTTGGATAGAAATAGAAGCTAGAGAGCTCATAATTTATCTTGCAGCATGCTATTTTGCTCCTTGTGGTTCAACATTCTATAAGAGGAAACTAGACAAAGAGGATCTTTACATAGCCTTGAAAAAGGATATATGCGCAAAGGTGAAAGCATATCGACGAGAGATTTCAATGCTAGAACAAAAATAACCAAACTTTTTGCCTTAGTAGTAAAGAGGGAAGAAGAGACAACTCATTTATGGTTGATGGTTGGGAACGATGGAAACCCAGTTGATGACTGTCAATAGTTGTTTTGTAGGAGTGTGAGGGAGAACAAATAATACTCATATTGAGCATTGTAGAATTACATGTTTATAGAAGGGAAAATGTGGTCTGCTTACCTTATGGGATAGACAATGATGAGTTCCTAAATGATTGTTTGATTTTTTCTCGACTGTGTTTGATCTTTTCTTGACCGTATCATGATTGTATTATGCAGTTCTCTTATTTATTTACCATTGTCACGGTTTTCATGTAGCATGGACCTTTTGTGCCACACCTACAATGTTCAAAGTGTGGTGGATTATATTATAAAGCTCAAAGAAACTTATGGTAAGCCTAATAAAAGCCTAGAGGACAAGAACTGCTCCATGAAAATGAAACCAGATCACACCGCAATATATATGTAAAGATCAATATTCACAACGATAATGAGCACCAAGAGAAGATGCAACAAATGAAAAGAAAACTTTGCTTAGAAGGGGATTCCTTTGGGAGTCCAAACCAATCATTTTGCCGAAGCTAGTGCTGCTTGCCAATCTGTTAAGTTGGCCTTTGATTTGGGTATAAGAAAACTTTGGTTAGAAGGGGACTAAAAATATCATTAATTGTATTAATCGTGTTTCTCAACCTTCTTGGTCTATTGCCAACTTAGTTGAAGAGACCCGTGCTTTGCTTGATAAATTTGAAAGTGTCCACGTCACATGTGTTTAGGGAAGCTAACCTTGTGGCGGATTGGTTTGCCAACGAGGGTGTCAGGCTAGACAAGTTGTTGACATGGCATTTGGGAAGGAATATTTCGATAGAAGCCAAGAGTCTCATCGAACTAGAAAAATATCCAAGGGTGTACGATGGAGATCTAATTGCTATTATGATTATTTATGGATATTGGGGAATGAGTTCGAGTAATAAAGACGTTTATGAAAAATGCAAGCAACTGAGGTTATCTATGTCATTTCGACACGTATTGTGGGTCGAAATTTTCTTTTGCTGCTTTTTATGGGGTAATGTAAAACAAATTGGCGCTTCTTAGAGGAACAGATACCAGATTTTCCATAGGTTTGAGAAGGGTCTGTAGAGAGAAGAGTTTATGAGAATCGCTGGATTTGAGAGTGAAGAGATGGTGGGTGAACGAATTAGGAAGGAGCTTGTGGGGGATGTGTAAAAATGGAAAAATAGGGGTAAAGTTTGGGAAAAACTGGAGAAGGGAGGTATTGCAAATTACATTGCAAAACTCCATGGTTTTGACCTAGATGTTACAAACAACATGGTGAATTCGTGGAAGGATGGGAAGGTGAAAGTGAATGGTGTTTCTTTTCAAGTCACAGAGGAAGTGGTTGCTATTGTGTTTGAAATCCCGACCGAGGGTTTCAAATTCTTCAGAGATAAGAAGCTATTGACGAATGCGGTGAAGGATTTTGTGAAGAGCTCAGAGGAGAAGAACGACTTGGTAAAATGCGAGACGTACTATGAAATGGAGTCCATCAAGAAACTTTGGAGGTATGTCTTACGAGCTGTTATCAAGTACATCACTCTTGATACTAGATTTGATCGAGTGAGAACTTATCATTTTGTTCTTCTTAATCACTTTTGCCATGATATTAAAATTTCCTTTCTGTACTATTTATTTACATCTATGAGTAAGGCTATTTCTAGTTTCAAGAAGAAACCCTTAGTGAATCCTACTCTGCATGAGGGATTATTGTTGTTAATTCATGAGTGTTTCAAAGCTCAGACAATTAGCAATAACCTTTCGCATGATACAAAAGCTATTGTAGACATGGGTAGCTCTAGTCTTTCTTATGATTTTGATGACATCCAGAGTATTAGCTCAGAGGGGGAGGAGAACACTTCCTTAGGTAAGAGAGTTAAAGGAAAGGATACAAAGTCACCTTCCGCCATAATCCCTCGAAGGAAGAGTCCCAAAGGACATGGGCAAAAAATTTCAGTTCAGGATGATAAGGATTATAATGAGGAAGGGGAGGACATGGTTTCTGATGAAGAGGGAAAGGAGGATAAGGTTATCAAAATGGAAGATCTTGCAGGGAAGAAACGAAAGAGGGAAACAGGTATAGATGAGGAGAGGGTTTTGAGCCATGGGCCGAATATTTCGACTATTCCACTTTCCCTTGTTCATCCCCAGTTTCAACCCCAGGAGCAGGAAAAGGAGGATATTGGGGGTGAGGGTGGTGAAGTGGTAGTGAAGGAAAGGCAAAAAGCTTGGAAGAACTTCAAAGTCAGAATTGCGACAATGGGTATTGTAAGAGAGGTTATGAACCTCGAGATTCTGGTGGATAATCAGGACCAACCCAAGTTTGAAGACCTCATCGATCCTGCAATTGTGGCAATAACTGATAATGCAAGGGAGACGAGTATGAATTTATTGAATTATGCTTGTATAACAACATGATTGATAACTTCAGATCAATCAAGTGGCTCTATCACGAGTTGGAGGAGTTCAGGGATAAGATTGGACATATGGAGAGAAATAAGAAAGAGCCAGGTCAGGATTCTTAGAAGGACCAAGAGGATAGATTCAGCTTGGCTGAGCGGAGAATTCAAAACCTGGAAAACTACAACCATAACCTGGCAAATCAAATGATTTCCATTCTCAACTCGATCAATGAGAACATTCTGTCCCTGAGTGGAGTGTTAAAAGCCAGAGGTATGCTGGATGTGGATGATGACAAGGACAGAGGAAGAGCCAAAACTGATGAGGACGTGGCTGCTGATATTACTTTCACCAGTATGGATCAAGATGCATAGAAGACCCATGAGAAGATGGCAGAGGAGACCCATGAAGCCTATGAAGCTGCTCAGACTATGCAGGAGCTCGAGAGGAAGACAGAAGAATAATTTTCTTGTTTTGTCTTTTGTTGATTGATGATTGTTGTTTTTTGTTAGCTTTTTATTGTTCTGGCTTTTTGATTGGATGTTCTTCTGGCCTTTTCGTTGGCCTTTGTTTTTGGCTGGGCTTTTTGCTTATTGTCAGCCTTGAGACATGTCTTTTTTGGCTGGGCTTTAATTGCTTATTATCAACCATAGTTTTGTAATTACTTTTGGGTTTCAGGGTCCCTGTAAAACTTGTTTATCCAATAAAAAACAAATGAAAATAAAGAAACTACATTCAACCCTCTCGACACATGATGCTAAAAAAACCTAGCTGCTGGAAGTGGGAGCTAATGAGGTAGCCTTTTTAAATAAGAAGGCAATAGGAAGCAACATGTTGACATCAATAATTTTAAAGGACCTTAGTTCATGCAAAATCTGTAAACTTGAAAGAAGCAACAAACAAAATGTTCTAACAACCTGTAGTATGAGAATGTAAAGCCACAAAGAAAATGTTCAAAATAGTGGGTAGTAGTAGGAAATATACAAGTCTTGTAAGACTGAAAAAAAGAGGGGTATATGTAGATCGCCTTGTTTTAATGGTAAAAGTAACACAAGGTTTGAAGAATGGTAGAAAGCTCTAGTATTTATTTTGTCATGACATAGGGATGCAAGTGAACACTAGCAAAACTAATGTCATGATCTTTACGATCTTTACTTTGAAGATGAAGGTTCAAAGACAACTCCTTGCCTTGGGCCTTGGTATCCATAAGAAGCTGGAAAACATATATAGAAAAACAATTACAAAGAGGATGGAGAACCTTGCACTTAAAAAATCAATAAACTCTTTCTGGGCTTCTAGTGATACTAGTGGTACTATATGGCTATGAAGTATGGGGTAGCAACACTTGAGCAAGTAAGCATAGACAAATAGAGTGATTACAAAGACATCTAATCGCAAATAAGTTGAGGACTAAATAATCTATTCCTTATCAAATGTCTTGGTAGAGGTTGAGGCTTTTCCTATTGAAGTGGATGATGTATGTAGATTGCTAAGTTATTTAAGAAGATTAGACAACATGGAGCTGCTTCATTGACCAGAAATGGTAGTACAAGATAAATTAGACAAAAGCAAGAGCACATGGATGAAGCAAAACAACACATGGTTGAATGAGTAGAGTATTAAAAAATAAGAGAGCACCCAAGCATGGATGAGGAGATAATACAATACGTTCGAAGAAAATTAAGTGAAACATGTGGACATGGCATTATGGGAGGGAAAAGGAGCATTACATCAAACATCTTAATCTCACACTTGATCATACTTAAAAGAAATCCATAGGAATGAAAATAAAATGGAAAGAAAAATATTATTTGCCTAGACAAGAGCTAGTCTATACTAGCTTAGATGTGAAACTAGAAGATGGGCGATATGTAAAGAAGACTGAACAATTTTTTTTTCTTCACTGTTGCCCACAATGGATACAAAATGATATTTACATCACAGAGTGTTCAACCTTCAAGGATATTTAGATCAATTACATTGATGCACTAAATGTGAACTCCTCGAGTAAGTTGTTTGAAGAAGAAAATATAGTAAGGGTTTCGAATACCGTGACCAAGATACACAATAAGAGATCCAAGTTAGAAAAATGAAAAAGAGATAGTTGGTAGGGTCTGTTGACCCAACTAGTCACATTGGCATAATTTAGTAGAGTTGGTATGAGTGTGTTTTCATTGATTGGCATCCGGTCGAAGAGAACACATCATCTCATGTGTATCGATCACCGATCTGCACATGAGAATAAGACAAGACATAAGCTACCATAGTCAGCATGAGGAGTCATCACCATGATGTGGTAGACTAGGTATGGCGAGAATTCAGAATGGGTGGTATTTTGACAAGAACAATAGAGCACAAAAATGACAATTAAATTCACATGAGACCTAGAGTAGATAGACTGCACCACTAGTCGAGACCCTGTGTCGTAGGTGTCAGGGGTTGCTCGTGAACCACTGAGCAGTTCGAATTCTAGTTTTGACTTCATTGGTTTGAGTGATATATTCTCCTAGGGCTTCAACACCCATCGATAAGAGGAGACTTCACACACTCAAGTGTGTGACTGGAATGATTTAAGAACTGAAATAGAGAGATCAAGAATTGGAAAAGATAGCAAAGACCAAAAATAAGGTATGTCACAGTAAGATCAGTGAGAAGGAAGAGTAGAATGATGATGAAAGTTGTTAAGGCGAAGACTAAAGGAAAAGAGCCACATTTGACCATATGTAGTAGCATACAATGTAGACAAGGGTGAGTAGAAAAGTGAAAGCCAAGTAATATAACATATATCATCAAGTGGCCCAAGTGATAGGGGGAGAACACAATATCTCGAGAGGTATACACTGGAGATCTATCAAGCAAGGAAGTGCTATTTATTCTAGATCACATTTTGATTGCTTTCTTACAGCTATAATCATCTTCTAATCTCTTAACTGAGCATGCTTCAACAGTAAGCATAAGTTAAATCCTCTAGCCAGGTGCCTCTTAGACAGAAAGAGTGCTAAATCCTATAACCAGGGTGCTGTAACATATTGTTTGTAATCTTAATAGGTTACTAACATTCTTAACAGAATGTGTTCTCAGAAGGAACATGATGTAGCTCTTAAAAGGGCAACCTCTTATCTATAGTAAAGGGCTAGTAGGTATATTATCCCCATCGTGGTTTTCATCCTCACATCGAGAGTTTCCACGTACAAAATCTATGTGTCTCTTGATGAATACACTTGCATGTGAATTTGTTTGCTTTTATCTACTACATTCACATTTGTGTTAGCAATCAAGTAGCTGTTAGTTAATACATTTAGAGTAGTTGAAAAAGTAATCAGTTTTAGAGTTTGTACTAATTCACCCCCCCTCTTAGTATCGATTGAGACCAATAATTGGTATCAGAGCCTGTACCCTAATAGTTGCATGCCTTATAGCTTGAAGGGAGATCAAACATCAATCATGAAGTACAAAAAATTATACAAAGAGTCTCTTGAGACTATATAAGACCTGAAGGAAAAGAGGAAAAGGTCCATAGCAAAAACAAAGAAGCTTGTAAAGAAATTTAGTGAGAGCCATGAGATTATTGAGCAGATGGAAGAGCAAAGTGGCTTAGATGGATCCAAAGAAACCATCTCATACCTCACTATTGACAACAAGAAGGTGAGTAAGTCAATTTCAAAGCTGAAGAAAGAGCTAGAAGAAGTGTCAGAAAGATTGAGTCAAGCAAAAAAGGAGAAAAGCGATGCTGCATTGACATTGAAAAACACTGAAAGAGCACCAAGTGAAGCCATGGAAGAAAAGAGAACATAAGAGGAGAACATCAAACAAAATGATGAGCAGATTCAAAGACTATCAGAGGAACTAAAGAGCACCAACGAAAAAAACAAGACATTGAGAAGGTTCAACGAAAACTTTTAGAAGATATCTAAGAAATTCAAAGCTCAAAGATGGACTAAGGACACAACCAGTCTTGGCTATAAAGGAGTCAATAAGACTGAAAGCAGTGAAACATTTGAGAGCAAGATCTAGGCCCAACAAAGACAAGGGGAAACATTGTCTCAAGGTAAGAAACCTATGAAACCAACCTGTCATTGTTGTGGAAGAATAGGTCACACCTCAAATGTATGTTGGCACATAAAACCTGCATCTAATGAATAATCTAGTTTCTATGGGTACTACATGCCACTAGTGTGGTCACCCCTCTCAAGAATGCAGGTCACACCAGTATGGTCACCCCTCTCAACAATTGTAACCTTTGTAACTATTGTAACAAGTACAAACACAAGGCTGAGGTATGCATACCAAGACAATGGACAAATTGAAAGACATAGAGAACCTTCAATCCTGGCTGGACAAAAAAGTTCAACACACCTACGTGCTCAACTTGTGAGAACAGAGGACATACAACCGAGCATTGCCAAATAAGAATTGGTCAAAGAAATTGCTTAGGACCATGGAGAATATTATACATGACTTGTTACTACTGCAACAAGATAAGACATTCCGCCAAAGATTTTAGATAAATCAAAATAACCCAACTACACAAACTGAACCACAAAGGGAAGAGTAAGGTGGCAGTCAAGGAGGAAGTTAGAAATGATCTCAACAAGATAAGGGCAAGAAATGCAGATGTGAGGAAAGAGGCCAAGTCAGACAAAGTAAGAAGCTCACCTATTGCTGGTGAGACTTTTGTGACCGACTAAGCTAATCAAAGATTAGAATGGGTTGCATACCAAAGGACATATTATACACTAGCCCCCTATCCAAATTGGTAAAATAATACATGAAACAAGCATAAGGAGCCTTTATCGATGCAAAAAATGTCAAGATTATGGCCATTGCTACAAGGGCCACTTGTATTAATTGCAAAAGAACATGTAGGTAAGCGTTGTCCTAGCCATTTCTCATTAACGATTAAACTAAAAATGACTCATCAAAGATATAAGTAGATGAAAAGAGTGATTAATCACTTTGGAAACTCCAAGTCTCAAGCTAAGAACAATTATGAGAATAACCTAGTTGATCAATTGTGTGCCATTTCTGCCAACAACAACATATCTGAACCAACAAGTGTGCAAAACTATATTCAGTGGAGCTAACAATCACAGAAGAACAAAAAGGCACCATGGCAAATAGAATTCATAAGATTGAGCTTGTCAACAATGAACTTTCAAAACCAGAATATGTGGTTACCTCGTTGAAGGGTGACACAAGGAACTAGGTAGTTGCACTATCCTCACTACCTGTAGATGTTGTAGAAGATGTTGGTGCATACCTAAAGGCAAATATTGTGGAGCTAGGAGTAGACAAAGTGTATAAGGAATTCTCTACATTCTTGGATGATGGTGTATTGAAGAAAGAATGACAACACCTAATGAGCACACTGCATTGCATAATAGAAATCTCTGATTTCAGTCATGAGGATTGGGTAAGATTTCTATTGAGCAGAGTACACAAAATAAATATTTATCTTGACAAGCCGTATGAACTCACTAAACGAGTCATCCTAAAGGTAAAAGGATTGAACGACATAGGGACAAGGTTAAACACAAGCAAGATCACACTCGATGAAGTGGCAAGGCTGATAGAACAAAGAATGTAGGGTGAGCACTATCAATTGATGAAATTCCTGACCCTGAGATGATGTATGTCGCGATGGAAATTGCATACAATTTTACTTCTCAAGAAGGTCCAACTGCATGCACACAACATATCAAATCACTTGTGAAGGTCCTCCACTTGACTTAAGAGGGTGGCTATATGAACAACTAGTGTTGAACCTAACAAAGATCAAAGAAAACCCCAAGGTTCACCCATTCATATTCGGAGCTCTTCTGGTATGTATATTTTTCTACTTTGCATATCAATATCCTGGACAAGGTGTAATCAGTTGATTTTAAGATAATACAATTTGTGAACAAGTATGTACGTCTTATATGATGTTAGGAGATAATAAGTATAATCTGTTTAGAAGACATTTTTAGGGCTTTAGGGACATAATGAGGAAAAGGGAAAGGATACCCTTTACTTTAGTAGAAGAATATATAAATGATATATGTTTTCTAGCTTGGACAGACACATGTATGATATAGTTTGTGAAGCCAAGAACCCACTGGCTCATCATATTCTAGTATGAAATAACAAAAAAGGAGGAAAGGGTTGCCATAGATCTAATATTGTCAATACCTATCGACAACAAGCTATCGATATGAGGTACTAGCATAGTAAGGAGTACAATAGACAATATAGAAAAGGATAAGGAAGAACAAGAAATAGATTAAAAGAGCAAGCAAGAGAAAGAAGTCAACCAAAACCAAGGTGAAGAACCCTAAAAGGAAGAAACATGAAGAAGGAAATATTGATTTAGGAAAGGAAACAACCTCACTAGAACCATAGTCAAGTGAGGAAGATGAGAATAAAGAGAAGAAAACTGAAGAAGTGGTCAATGAGAAATTGACACTGGTACAGAAAAGACCAAATCCATCCACAGGTGAATCATCATCAAGAATGGTGAAGCCTGGAAGAAGTAACAATCCCACTCCTCCACTCTCCACTGATGACATACTTAGTGATATTGTTCACAATGGAAACTAAAATACATTAAGGTATAGATTTGCACTTATGAGTGAAAAGGACCAGAACAAAGTAATAAGTGCAATACTAGTAAGCATGAGGACTTACAGTAGGACATGAGACATGGTAAAGAAGGTGCTACCATAAGAATTGGTAGATATTATAATCAAGAATTGGCGAATTGACATTGCACAACTAAAATAGATTCTTGATGATGCATTGACAAAAGTTAGACTAGAAATTGCACCCTCAAATAAACAAATCTACATAGAAGCTTATATCAATGAGTTCCTAACACAAGCTAATGCTGCATTAATTACAACAGGAAGGGAAAGAAAAATGTTTGACAAGGAAATCAAAATATGGAATTGGTTAACAAACCAAGCAGATTTAGTGTGTGTAAAAAGGCCAGTAGAACAAACAAAAGCCTTAACATGACCATATCCAAAGGATAAGGGTGAGAAAAAGACAATCTCATCTTATTGGAACCAACATACCAATAGAATTCAAGGGATATGTAAAAGAAATAGATGAAGAATCTATTAACTTCAACTCTCTAACCTCCCCAAGAGAAGCTAGATATGCAACAACTAGAAGTACAATCGTTATAGAGCATTAAATAACACTAGGGCTGGTAAAACCTCAAGACACTTCAATGACACCAAGACCAACAAACAATCCCAAGACAAATATGATGCAACAAAAATTAGACATAGGTACATCATGCACCACTCAACATGAATAAAGAAGGGAAGAAGGAAATGATCAACCGAGAAAGCCCGTAGAGAGTACACATACATAGGAAGTCTCATCAGAAAAGGTCATAGAAGGAGAAAGGAAAAATAAGACCAAGAGAGGACACGTATGAGAAATATCTACAAGAACAAGAGGATGCATAGAAGGAAGATAACAAGATGACTGACTAGTTACAAAGTCAGAACAGAGAAGTCCCAAAGCCTCATAAAGACCACATCTACAAAAAGGAAGTTGCAACTTAAAAGCACTGCATCCAAATAATCCAAAGGGAAAAGAATGAAGAGGAGAAAAAAACCATCGTCATCATCGTCATCATCTTCAAGCTCTAAAGATGAAGGAGAGATTTATGAGAGGCACGATTAGGAAGTAGAGGATCCTAAGTCAGTTTGAACTGAACTGGACAGTATGTTGGAAGAATGAAGGCTTTGAGTGGTAAGGAACTTGATTGCCACAATAGCTTGTTGAAGAAACTCACAACAAAGAAAGAGAGTCGAAGAAAGAGGCATGCAGGTACCTTGATCAAGGCAAGGACACCAATTAGAAGAGTTCTTGGTAATGTGCAATATGATACTAATACTAATCTTTATTGATCAACTAGGGCACATACTCAAGATTGCAAACATTAGTGATCTTAAAAAATACTTGAACAACTTTTATCGTTTCATTGCTCGATCTCTATTGTAGATTATTAAAAACATTAGCTAACTGTCCATTGTTCTAAAATAATTGACTTGCATAATAAACATTAATCAATAGAACATCACAATAACATCCACATAGTTTTGAAACTAGGATTTAACGTGGAAACCCAATGTCGAAAAAAACCACTAGCAACATGTCACCAATTTTCACTCTTCTGAAGTGAGCCTTGTTAGGAGCCAACACTGATAAAGGTTAGAATACACATTGTTAAAGGATTTAATTACCCTATTAGGAGTGTTAGAGGACTTTACAACATTCCATTAGAATGTCCCCTGATTAAAGGATTTACATAGATTGTTAAGTCACTATGACTATTAGGTCAACCTTGATTAAACGATTTTAAATACTATTTACAATGGTTAGAAAGTAACAATAGGTTTTGATATGTTAAGTAAAACTCACTTTGCCTGTACAAATTTTTGTTCATCTCTTCATGTACTCATTCATTGTCTGACCTCCATTGCCATCTCAATCTCTGATTCACTTGGAAACTCTTCAAGAAATCACCCTTCACTTCTTCTCAACTGGATTACGCCTTCTACTTAGATTTTCCAGTCAACAAAATCAGTCACAACTTTAACTTCACAAGCATCTGCATACAGGCACATGCACAGACACAGACACTATAAGTTTTCCTTTGTACCTCCTTAAATAGGTAATTCTAATATTTTGCCACTTAAACACCACCGTCGATATTAGGGTTTACGATTAGATCCATGAAATACATTGTATCTATTCACCATTTTGTCTTTCTCTTCTTTTCTAGAAACTTCTCTTGGAATCCATCTCTTAGATCATTTACCTAATAACTTCTTAGAATTAAATGATATAACTCATCAATTCTTATCGTCAACATGCTTTCCATATCCCAATAAATCAATTTACTCTTGTACATTACTACCTTATCCTCTTGTAACATGATTTAAACAATCAATACATCTTGTCAATGTCCAACTAATGAAGTGTCCATTTGTGGTTTCCTTTTCATAACTCAACCTTTCCTCTAGGTGATTTTGGTATGAGCAACCTCTCAAATCCTCTTCATCAATAAAATAGTTATGACACTTAGATCAGATAGAAAACTATCTTACCAATAGGTTTGACATCAATGATAACACAAAAATTGTTTCAATTGTAGTTTCCAACACTCTCCCTCTTTGACATTGATGGAAACACCTATTAAAATATTTTAGGAATACTTCAAGTTACCATACAATCCAAAACTTTTACATACAAGAAAAACACTCTCAATGTATCAGATCTTCAATAATATCCGTAGTTTCATTTTGACTCATATCTTTGGCAACACCTCGAGTAAATCTTATGAACTCCCTCTAAGTAATCACTCCCTCTTACTTAGGTATCTCTATCAGCTTCCACTTTTTGATAATCTGTCCCTTATGATGTCATAGATATTCTCTCCCTCATTATATTTTAGATATTCTCTCCCTCTTTGACAACAATGCCAATGACATTATCTCTATCTCATACATCCTTCTCATGTAGTTGCCTTCATCTTAGTTCTGAATTCTTCATTTGATATCTTCATATGACTAATCCATTATTATGTCCTTCTTTACTACTACCTTAGGTAACTCCTAAAGTAGAACTGTCTGTATCAATGTGTAAGATAGTCTGATCAGGACACTTGATGCAATGCTTCACTTTTGCTTAAGTAGCTTTGTTTAGGGGAATCATCCCCACTTTACCTCTAATATATTTATGAGCATCCTTAGGTAAATATTTAGTGAATATATCAACTATTTTCTATTTTGTGTTCACATACTCCAATTTCACTTCTTTGTCTTGAACTAGCTCTCTCAAGTAATGATACTTGATAGTGATGTGCTTTGTCTTTATGTGCATAACAAGGTTCTTTGATATGTTAATAGTACTTGTGTTATTATAATAGATAACCATTGTATCAGTAATTTATTCCTTCATACCTTTTAACAATTGTTGGATCCATATGATATTTGAAAATTTCACTGTTGCTACCACATACTTAGCATTAGTTGTTGATTGGAAAATGCAGTTTTGTTTCTTGCTTATTCATGGAATCGATCTCTTTCCTAGAAAGAATGAACCACCACTTTTCCTATTCCTATCATCAAAATTCCCTGCCCAATTAGAGTTAGTGAATACCTTCAATTAAAAAATATCATTCTTCTTATAATAGAATTCATAGTAATACGTTCCTCTCATATATCTCAGTGTTCTTTTCACGACCATCATGTGATTCTCCTTAGGATTTTCTTAAAATCTAGCAACTATCCCAACTGCTAATGTAATATCTGGTCTGCTATGAACAACATATTGTATTTTACCAATCATTGATCTATATTGTTTTTGGTTCACATTAGTAGAATCATCATTATTAGATAGTTTATGTCTAGTAGACATAGGTGTACTCATTGGTTTTGAATCTTCCATTCCAAAAGCTTCTAGTATCTCCTTGATATATTTGGATTGAGAAATGAAAATACCTTACTTCATTTGATATACTTGTAAATCAAAATTTTTTTTGATCTCACCAAACATTGACATGTCAAATTCCTTCTTCATTTCATCAATGATATATTTTCATAATGCTTCCTTGCCTCCAAATATGATATAATTAACAAAAAATTTGAATAACAATACCTCATTGTTCTTGTTAATCTTCAAATATAGATTACCGCTATCATTTGTTCTTGCAAAAAAATCTTCACCAAATAATTATGCAACCTTTCATACCATGCTCTTGAGGCTTGTTGCAATCCATATAAAGCTTTGTGCAACTTACATACCATATTCTTCTTGCTGGGATCCACAAATCCTTTAGGCTACTATATGTATACTTCTTCTTCAAGTAAACCATTCATAAATGCATATTTAACATCCATTTGATATACCTTAAATCCTTTATAAGAATAATATGAAAGTAGTGTTCTAATTGCTTATAGTCTTGCTATAGGGGCAAATGTTTCCCCATAGTCAACACCTTCCTCTTGTGCATATCCTTTGCATACCAATCTTTCCTTGTTCCTTGTAACTTCACCTTTTTCATTTAGCTTATTTTTGAATACCCACTTGGTTCCAACAATATTTTTGTCCTTAGGTATGGGTACTAAGGACCATGTTTTATTCTTTTCAATATGTTCAATTTCTTCATTCATTACTTGTATCAAATCTTCATTCTCCAAAGCATCTTTCATAGATTTGGTCTCAAACTCAAAAAATAAGCATGTATTTGAGTCTTTTCCTTGTCGTAACACCATACTCTTTATCTCCAATGATTTGTTCAGGTGCATGATGTCCTCTCATATATTTTTCTAACGCAAGCTCTTTTCTTCTTTGTTCTTCAACATGTTCGTCTTGAAAGATAATTTCAAGCTCATTATCTCTCATGTTCAGGTTCTGATTCATGTTCTGCATACTTGACATTGCCTTCCTGATGTTCGATTCCTCTATCTGTGACTTGAAATCATTTCCCTATTTCTCAACACCCACAATCTGCTACTCGATAACTGGCTGTTGCAACTCAACATTCCCAATGTATTGAGGATTTGAGATTTTGTTTTCTTATTTAGGTGGAGTGCTTGGAGCATTATCATTCACATATATGAATGAAATGTAGTCCTTATTTTCTATCTTACTTTCAACTTTACTTTTCTCTATATATTCATCAACCTTCACATTTGCACTTTCCACAACTTTGTTAGTGTTAGAGTTCAAACACTTATAAGGTTTGCTCTTAGTGGAATATACTAGGAATATATCTTCATCACTTTTATCATCAAGTTTTCCATTTCTATTGTCTTTAAGTATTTAGTATTTTCTTCGAAACACTTTGAAATATTTCACATTAGGTGCATATTTATGCCATAATTCAAAAAGCATAGCATTTGTACCTTTCTTGACTTGCACTCTATTCGGAGTATAAACAACTGTACTTACAACTTCTCTCCAATATTTATATGACACATTCTTCTCCATCATCAATGTTCTAGAACAATCCATGATTTATCTATTCCTTCTTTCAACTATTCCATTCTGAGGAGGGGTCCTAGGTGCAAACATTTGTCTTTTGATTCCTTTGTCATTGTAGAATATGTTGAACTCATTGGAAATGAATTCACCATCTTTGTCAGATCTCAAGTACTTCAGACTCTTTCTCGTCTCTTTTTCAACTCTTGCTAAATACCACTTAAATAACTGAAAGACATCAAATTTTTCTTTAAGAAACATCACAATCATCATTCTAGAGTAGTCATCAACAAATACAATGAAATATTTGTCTCCACAATAGCTTTGAACTCCAATAGGTCCACATAAGTTAGCATGAACTAATTCCATAATATCATTAGATGAGTATGTTTTTCTCTTGAAACTAGACTTTGTCATTTTTCCCAATTGACATTGTCTACACATAGCATTTTCAAGTTTCTTCAGTTTTGATAAACCTCTTACTTTTCTCATTTTAGTAATGCTAACTAAATTGTCAAAATTTACATGACACAATCTCTTGTGCCATTCCCAAATATCTTCATGTTGTGCAAATAGACATGTCTCATTATATAAATCTAGATAGAACAAGTTATCTCTTGCTTGATCACCACTTCCAATCAGTTTACCATCAACATCAAATATTTTAGCCTTTCTGTGGTGGAATTCAACTTTGTAACCTAATTTGTTTAATTGTGAAACACTAAACAGATTATAATTAAGTCCTTCAACCCAATAAACATTGTCACATTTGATATTGTTAGTTAGTTGAATTGACCCTTTACCACTTCACAAGACATGGAACATCATTACAAAATCGAACCCAACCACTTTTGTATGGTCCAACGTCCTCAAATTTACTTCTATAACTAGTCATGTGATTAGAACAACCACTATCAATTATCTATCTATCACTTTTGTTCACATAAGAGATTAAAGTAGTTTTCTCATCTTCATCAAAATCATCTTTCATAGAAACAAAAAAAACTTTTTCATCATTACTTTTAGATTTAGTATTAGTTTGTTCTTTAGCAATATAACAAGATTTCTTATCTTTTTCCTTGTTCTTCTTGAAGTTTCGATCATCTCTTCTTCCTTTTTACTTTCTCTCCCTCCTTTCATCCCTGTCTTCTCTGTTAGGACACCTTGCAACAATATGGCCAACTTAATTGCATGAAAAACATATTATGGGAAGTTTACCTTTGTATTTGCCTTTGCTTCTTTGAAATCTCCTAACAATAAGTGCCTCAAGTTCATCAAGTTCATCATCATAAGTATCACTGTCACTTTTTTTAGATGTTTTCCTTTTTCTCTCTTGCTAAGAATTAGTTGTGATTTTAAAGAAGATTCAACAGTAGCAGGAGTGTAATTATCAAAATTAGACATCTCAAAAGTAGTAAGCCTACCAATTACACCTTCTAGAGTTAGGTCATTACTTGGAGTACATCTCAATTCTTATATTGCAGAAACTCTAATTACATAGATAGGAAGGAGAGTTCTCAATACCTTTCTTATTATTGTTTCATCCTCAATTTTTCCATTAGCTCCTTGAATAGAGTTGACAACCTCTTTGATTCTTGTTGAATACTGAACTATGTTCTCACCTTCTGTCATTTTCATTTCATCAAATTTACCTCACAGACTTTCTGATTTGGCTCTTAATACACTATCATATCTTCCATAGATGGTCTTTAGTTTATCCCATATTTCCTTTGAATTTTTGCACTCTTTTATGTCATCAAATTCAACATAGCTTAGGGCTGAAGCAATCTCCAACATTGTCTAATTGTGTTCTTTCTTTTCTTTTAGTTGTTGACCAATTAGAGGGACTATTGTAATTTTCACATATGCATTATCCAAAAAATTTAATACAACATCACCAATACTAGATATATGTAGGCTCATCAACACTTTTCATGTAGGAAAATATTCCTTGTTCAACTTTGGTACGTCCCTTTTGTATGCCATGACCTTTAGCTTTGAGTACCTTCAAACTTCTCTCTACAAGCACCAACGCTTTGATGCCAATTATTAGAATATTTAGAATAACTATGGGGGGGGGGGGGGGGAATAAATTATCCAAGGTCTAGATGTACCAATCAAACAAAAAACACTTAAACAACTTTAGATCTTATCATCTCAATGCTCGGTCTCTATTGTAGATTATTATCAACATTAGCTAGCTGTCCACTATTCTAAAATAACTAACTTATCAAATGTAAACATTAATCAATAGAACATCATAATAACATCCACACAAGTTTGACACTAGGATTTAACATGAAAACCCAATTTGGAAAAGACCACCAACAATATGTCACCAATTTTCACTCTTCTAAAGTGAGCCCTATTAAGAGCCAACCCCGTTAAATGTTACAATACAAATTATTGAATGTGACCTTGTTAAAGTATTTAATCACCTTATTAGGAGTGGCCTTGTTAGATGATTTTAGAATAGTCTATTAGAATGACACTTGGTTAAAGGATTTACATAGATTGTTAAGTCACTATGATTGTTAGGTCAACCTTGATTACAAGATTTCAAATATTATTCACAATGGTTAGAAAGTAACAACATGTTTTGATCTATTAAGTACAACTCACTTTGCATGTATAGATCTATGTTCTTCTCTTCATGTACTGATTCACTATGTGGACTCCATTGTCATCTCAATCTCTGATTCTCTGTGCAACTCTTCAAGCAATCACCCTTCACTTCTTCTTAAATTGATTAAGCCTCCTGCTTATATTTTCTAATGAACAACATCAGTCACAACTTTAACTTCACAAGCATCTACATACTAACACACACATAGACACAAACGCTGTAAGTTTGTGTCTATACCTCCTTAAATAGGCAATTCTAATATTTTTATGCTTAAACACCATCATAGATCTTAGGGTTTATGATTAGATCTGTCAAATACATTGTATATGTTCACCATTTTGTTTTTCTTTTCTTTTCTAGAAACTTATCTTGGAATCCATCTCTTAGAATGTTTACCTAATCCTTTCATGGAATTAAATAAGCTAACTCACCAATTCTTATCTTCAACACATTTTCCATATCCCAAGAAATCAATTTAGTTGATTGGAAATTATTATTCCTCACAAATAGTTAAAATGTTGTTCCTTGACAACCACTAAGTTTTGACACTCGGTCATCATTGGGTTACTCAGTCATTATTAAACATCTTGTTTGGCACATATAGTATCACTCGGTCGATACTAATGCTTAGTCAATACTAAATTTTCTTTACACTTACTATGGCTTGGTTGACACTAGCATCACTTGGCATGTTCATCAAATTTTCTTAGTCTTCTACTTTGTTACTCAGCCGGGCCTATACTTTTGATCTATATGTGTTCAGACTTTCAAGTCTTGTACATTACTATCTTCTCCTCTTGTAAAATGATTTACATAATCAATACATCTTTTCAAATTCTAACTAATTAAGTGTCTATTTTTGGTTTCCTTTTCATAACTCAACCTTTCCTCTAGGTGCTTTTTTTATGAGTAGCTTCTCAAATCCTCATCATCAATCAAATAGATATGACACATAGATCAGATAAAAATTGTCTTACCAATAGGTTTGACATCAATGCCAACACAAAAATTGTTTTAATTGTAGTTTCCATCAAAAGGAACAAACAAATGGTTAAGTCCACTCACTAGTAAAGATTTTACAGTACTCCAATCAAGTAAAGGTATATATAATTAGCATGAGGGGTCATCACCATGACATGGTAGATCAATTATGGTGAGAATTAAAAATAGCTAGTATTTTGACAAGAATGAGAGAGCACATAAAGGACAATTGAGTTCAGATGAGACCCATAGTAGATAGACTACACCACTAGTCTAGAACCTACATCATAGGTGTTACAGGTTACTCATGAACTATTTTGTAGTTTGAATTCAAATTTTGAGTTCATTTATTTGAATGGGATATCCTCCTAGGTTTTTGACACCCATAAATAAGAGGAGACTTCATGCACTCAAGTGTGTGGTTGGAATGAATAAGTAAGAATGCTGAAATGAAGAGATTAAGATCTGGAGAAGATAGTAGAGACCAAAAAGAAGGTAGAATGTTACAATAAGATCAGTGAGAAGGAAGAATAGAACAATATATGAAAGTTGTTAAGGAGAAGCCCAAAGACAAAGAGCCAAATCCAACTAGATGCAGTAGTATACACTGTAGTCAAGGCTGAGTAGAAAAGTGGAAGCCAAGTAATACAAAAGATACCATCAAGTGTGCCCAAGTAATACAAAATATATCATCTTCTAAGCTCTTAACCAAGTTTGCTTCAACAATAAGGATAAGTTAAATCCTCTAATTAGGTGCCTCTCAAAAGGAGTACTAAATCCTGCAACCAAGTATCCTTAAGAAACCATTTCTAATCCTAATAGGTTACTAACATTCTTGAAAAAATGCAATCTTAGCAGGAACAAGTTGTAGCTCATAATTGGACAACCTTTTATCTATAGTAAAAAGCTAGTGGGTATATTATCTCCACCATGGATTTCGTCCTCACATCGAGGGTTTCCACGTACGAAACCCTTGTTTCTATTGATGAATGCTCTTGTGTGTGAATTTGTTTACTTTTATCTTACTACATTCACATTCATGTTAGTATTCAAGTGTTTGTAAGTTAATACATTAGAGCAGTTGAAAAAGTAACCAGTTTTAGAGTTAGTAATGATTCGCCCCCCTATCAGCACCAACATGGTCCTCCTATTTTGTGGTTCACTTTCTCTTGTTTGTTTCCTATACGTAGTTCCCATAGGCTATTTTGCCTTATAGAGGTTGTTTAAAGCATTCACTCATTGCAATCAACTAATGGTTTATTATTTTTTCTTTCTAGCATGTTACTAGCTCATGGTTCAAGTTCACTTTGAATATGAGGCTTTCTTAAACCCACCTAGTCAAATCCTATTTATATTGATCATTCTAGATACCCTAGTGGGTACTTGGGGAGATAAATATTACCATGTAACCTTATATGTTAATTATCTTTAGACAAATAAACTATATGAGTATCTTTTTGTGTTTTGTTATTTCATGCACATCTTTTAGAAGCAATACTATAGAGTTTTTTGATATCTTTTGTATATTTGTAAGATTTTAATGTGTAAACTAAACTAGACATTACTCCATAGTTAATCAAAAAATGATTCTATAACATTGTAAATTGCATCCCTATGCAATTTTTTGCTTAGTAAGGACCTTTTTTAGCACACATGGCCTCCCACGCCCAGTGCCTTTAGTTCTAACATAATTATGCATTAAATTATAACTTATTTTAATTTTGGACCCTAGATCCCAATTAGAGATTGTATTGGAGGGAGTGAGTTTCTTAGGCGCCTTGATCAATTCATCCCCAAGTGGAAGTGTATAATGTTCAACTTGTTTAAGCAAGAATTTTAAACATGTGCTGGCTTGTCCTAAAATTTCCACCCCAAAATGTTTTGGACTTATAAAAATAAGTTTCCCTACCTCATTTAGAGAGACACTTCAATCCACAATCAAGCAATCAATGTCAATATATTCAAGCACTTAAGTGTTCAAGCATAAATCATTCAAGTTGTTTTGTCCCATCATATTCTTTAGCTTTAGCATTTTGGTAAGCTTGAAAAACCTTTTTCCATGCATATTTTTATGGTTTTCTATTAGGTTTTTGTGGAATCATGGTATTGCATCAACATTTGTAATCACCTTCAAAAAGCATGATCAGGATAAAAGACATCTCAATTCTTAGATCTAGCCTATGTTGTTAGCATGTTGGGAGAGATGATTGAGTGGTTGCAACTTGGATTGACTTATGTGTTCCATTCATGACTTGGTTTGTCATTGATGTCTATATGTACGTACATACGTATGTATGTATGTATACACATACATACATATATGAATCATGGCATTGCATCAACATTTGTAATCACCTTCAAAGAGCATGATCAGGATAAAAGACATCTCAATTCTTAGATCTAGCCTATGTTGTTAGCATGTTGGGAGAGATGATTGAGTGGTTGCAACTTGGATTGACTTATGTGTTGCATTCATGATTTGGTTTTTCATTTATATATATACATACATACATACATACAAAAACTCTAATATTAATTGAGATGTCTTTTATCTTGATCATGCTCTTTGAAGGTGATTACAAATGCTCTTTGAAGGTGATTACAAATGTTGATGCAATACCATGATTTGTATGTATGTATGTATATGTATGTATGTATGTATATATGTATATATATACATACATACATATATGTATATATATACATACATACATACATACATACATATATGTATGTATGTATGTATATATATACCTATATACATATATACATATATACATACATACATACATACGAATCATGGTATTGCATCAACATTTGTAATCACCTTCAAAGAGCATG